>ML664180.1:1561748-1673347 GCA_007570785.1 Antilocapra americana
GTAATCAGGTTTCTTCACAACCAAAGGCTCTTTTCAGAGCCACCTACCTTTTCTATAAAAGGGCCTGTTCACTGATAACTTTAAAGTGTTTACTTGCATTTGTAAGCGGTCACCAAATAAGTCTCGGCCGTGTCCAACTCAAAAGCTCTTTTCGCAGCCACCTAGCACTTCTAGAAAAGAGCAGGTGTGCCTTTACTATCAGTTCACTGGGAGTGAGGTGGTACCACTTGAGTGGTATTTTTAAAAACGTAGTTGCATGGAAATTTAAACTGCCTGGTTGTTAAGAAAGCTGCAGTTTTGCGAGAATTTGTTATGGAAACTAGGTTCATCTAACCCCTCCTCTTATATTTATACTGGATAGCCACAATACTTAAAAACCTCGAGGGCAATAGTTAGAACGCTAAAGAACTCCAGGAAGTCACGAAACTGATTTCCTAACACATTTTTTCTTTAGTAGCTTCTCAGGAAGCCGCAGATTCAAATACTTGCAGTTTCGTACGTTCTATTAATGTGTCTGGGAGCCTGCAAGCACTGAATAGAGGCCATTTTTGCATATACGGGAACTCCAAACCTATTCAATGCATATCTGTTCTCTTTGTATCATAGTGCAGATCAGAATGCAGTATACAAGGTAATCTGAGTTGCCTTCTAACTCCTTCAAAGATAGACACCCCTGAGACGAACTTTTACAAGTGAGAATGGCAATACAAATTGCAATGCAATCAGCCGCCGAAGCCAGAGGGTGCTTCCCTGACCCTTGAGAGAACAGCTTCCACAGCGGTGACCGGCCGTCTTGCCCTTAGAATGTTGGGTATAGGTTTTCGGATCATGTTTACTGTTTCTAATAAGACTCAGCACCCCGCGGGTCTCTGCAGCCAAGATCAAAGATGCCTTAACCATCCAGCGGACCAGGCACCGGATGGAGGGCATGGTGATGCCCTGAATGTTGGTACACAGGAACTTACTGTGGCTTACCATAATTTATAGTTCCTCCCCACCTTGCCATGGCCTTGACATGTTAAGAGTACAGAAAAATCTAAGTTCTAAAGACAAAAGTGGGGTGGGGTGGCGTGGGGGGGGTGGAGGTGGCGGAGATGTACTTTCAAGGTGGGGGTTGGGGGAAAACCGGGAGTTTAGCTGAATTTTTCGGACCAAACTGAAGACTAGAGAAATTCGGCGGGACAGATTGGCAGTTCTCGTTTCTCCTGCTTCCTTGTTGGAAACTAAGGCGGAGGAGGAGATACCAGCCGAGGCTGCTCCCGAAGTAGCAGAGTTCTCTTGGATAAGGTGAGGCTGACGTTATGGGACCCATGCAAGGAAGAAAGGATCATGTGGATTCAGAGATGTATTGGGCACGAAAAGGAGATTGACCAGTGAACGTGGATCTCTAGTTGCTACTTGCCTAACTGCAGACGTAGACACAAGATGTAGTGAAGCTCGCAGCCTGAATTGGATTAGGAACGGAAGGACTAACTTCTGGCCCCAGCTCCACCACTTGCTATGTGGCCATAGAGAAATTTAACCACTCTTGAGTATTACACTCTGGAAGGCACTGTTCGCAAACACACCGTGTGCTATATGGCATATTGCAGTGTCATAACAATGTATGCTAGATTGTGAGGACAGTTCTACGAAGTAGGTAGTGTCATCATCTCCATCATCTTGAGGCAAAACACAAGAAATTTACCAAAGGTCACACAAAATTTTAGGGTGAATGGGATTTAGGCAGCAGAGTTTAAAGTCCATGTTCTCAGCAGTAGGATCCACTGTCTGTCTTAAGTCATAATCGCCACCTCTGAAAATAAAATGACAGTAAAGCTCTGAAACAGGACTTTGTTTTTATCAGTCACTCCTACAGCATGACTATTCATGTATTCAAAGTTATTGGGCATTAACTATGTTTTGAGTGCTGTACTATATTCTTAGCCCAACTAGGCCATTTCTTGACTGTGTCTTGCCACAGGCTATGTAAGGTATGGATCACCAGACCTTTCCTCTGTAAAATAGAAATAACTCGAAAATTGCGATGATAAATTTAGAGGGAGTTTAGTAGCTCTTGGTCACTCAATGTTCTTTTGTCCTTTTCTCTTCTGTATCTTTGCATATCTATCAGAATCACATGAGATAATAAATATGAAGACTTTAATTAATAGAGCCTTTTTTTTTTCCCTACTGGAAAGCCAGTAAATCAGTGGGACTCTAGCCAATTTTCTGTTATTAACTCCCCCCCCCGCCCCCACCCCACGAACACACCCTGTTGCTTTACAGTACTAACAAACTTTCAATAATGCTTTTTTCTTTTACCACGCTTTCCAGGTTCTAAAAGAAATCTCTGTAACAGTAAAACTGCTCAAAGTGATCTAAGTGATCATTTCTATTCTGTCTTCTAATAATCTTCAATGAATAACAGCAAACAAGATTTTAAACGTTTAAATGGGATTTAATGCCAAAGGCATTTTAAATGTTCTTGCTGTCACCAAAACCCAACTGTATTTCCTAAACCATCCTTTCATCCAGTTAACTAGTAAATATTATTCATCATCTACTATTCACTACAGGACAGTCGCTGTTTGCTGGGATAGGAATGGAAAATTCCGAATAAGGCTGTTCTTGAACTTAATTCTCAGTCACTACTGGTGGCCTTGAAAACTGGGAGAACTTTCATACAGGAAAAGTGGGCAGTATCCAGCATAGTTAAAAATACACATATCTCTACTCCCAGCAACCTCATCTCTAGGAATTTACCATTTTCGAAAATGTGAAAAATGACATGTTACAGGGTTTTCCAAGCAGCCCAATTTGTAGTACCAAAGACTAGAAGTAATCTGGATAGTGAACAATAAAACATTACAGTGTATCATTCTACCTGCAGGTAAAAACAAATCTGAAGGCTGTTTTGCATGATATTAATAGCAATACCTGGATAGCATATTGAAAAGCAGAGACATTACTTTGCCAACAAGGGTTCATCTAGTCAAGGCTATGGTTTTTCCAATAGTCATGTATGGATGTGAGAGTTGGACAGTAAAAAAGGCAGAGCCCCGAAGAATTGATGCTTTTGAACTGTGGTGTTGGAAAAGACTCTTGAGAGGCCCTTGGACTGCAAGGAGATCCAACCAGTCCATCCTAAAGGAGATCAGTCCTGGGTGTTCTTGGAAGGAATGATGTTGAAGCTGAAACTTCAATACTTTGGCCACTTCATGCAAAGAGTTGACTCATTGGAAAAGACCCTGATGCTGGGAAGGATTGAGGGCAGGAGGAGAAGGGGAAGACAGAGGATGAGATGGCCGGATGGCATCACCGACTTGATGGACATGGGTTAGGGTCGATTCTGGGAGTTGGTGATGAACAGGAAGGCCTGGCGTGCCGCGGTTCATGGGGTCGCAAAGAGTCAGACACGACTGAGTGACTGAACTGAACTGAGTAGCAATATTTATTGCTTAGTGTGTGCCAGATAATGTCCTAAAACTTTCCTTGTGTACTTTGCCGCGACTGACTCTGCGACCCTTTGAGCTGTAGCCCACCAGATTCCTCTGTCCATGGGACTTTTCAGGCAAGAATACCGGGATAGGTTGCCATTTACTTCTTCAAGGGATCTTCCCCACCCAGGGATCAAACCCACAGTCTCCTGTGTCTCCTGCATTGCAGGCAGATTCTTTGCCTGCTGAGCCAGAGAAAAAAATCCTAAAATGTCCTTGTATACATTAAATCACATATTCCTTATAACAATATTTTGAGTTAAATTACTGTTTATACTTGTTTTACAGATTATAAAATACAGGTTCAGAGAGGATGAGAAACTTACCTATAAATGTACAGCTAGTAACGCTCGTGCCCCACTCTTAGCGACCTCGTACACTGTGGTACACCAGGCTCCCTGTCCATGAAAATTTCCAGGCAAGAATACTGGAGTGAGTTGCCATTTCCTTCTCCAGAAGATCTTCCACACTCAGGGATCAAGTTTCGGGACTCCCAAGAAGCCTTAAAAGAAGCTGCCCCCTCTGAGGTTCGAACTCAGGACCTTCAGATTATGAGACTGACGCGCTGCCTACTGCGCTAAGGAGGCAGGTACCTACACCCCTGGCTAGTCAAAGGTAGTCTCGCTTTAGAATCTGTATTTGTAACCATTATGTGGATTCCTCAAGTATTGATAGGTGGTGATCTCCATGATTTACTGTCAAGTGTCAAAAGCAAGATACAGGATAATGTGCAGAGATTTTTGTATACAATGTTTGTATGAATCTAAAATATCTCTAGAAGACTACTACACAAATTGCTAACATTGGTTATTTTTGCAGAAAGGATGCTGGATAGCCTAAAAGCAGGGATGGATAGAAAATCTTTTTTGATTGTGATGTTATTACGCACTTTGAATTGTTAGTCATATGTGCACATTGTCCATAAACAAACAAATGAAATAAGATAATAAATGCTTCAGTAGAGATGGACATGGAAAACCCAAGGAGCAAAGAATAAATAATAGTTACCAGCAGAGGGGAGTGGTGTACAAAACAGCATTCTGGGCAGATGAAGTAAGAACGTACATTCAAGGCACTGGGAATGTTGGTGGGACTAACGTCTACAGGAGTGGGCAAAAGGGAGCAGCGCAAAGGGATGAGCAAGCAGTCTGAATGTTATACAAAGGGCTTCATTCTGTATCATGAGCACGCTTCGCAAAACAATGATAGGACTTCAGTGTAAGATCTCTACCTATGAACCATGAAGAGTTTATCAAACAAGATTCTGAAATAGTCATGATTATAGATGCCAGTTTAACATTGTGTGGTCATTTAAATAAAACAGACTCTCACATTATTTGTTAAATTATCTAGCAGTCATAGATGTTTCTTTGTTTTTCTCAGCGTGATGGAGACAGAGAAAGTACCAGTGATTCATTAGGGAACTAGTAGTCCTTTTCTTAACCAGTTAAAAAGAGATGTCAAATTCAACATTCCTACCTTTGCAACCAGGGAATCAGAATTGCAAACTGCATTGATCTATATTTAAGGACATTGCAACAATGTCTAATTTTGGGGCTTCATGGACCTGTCTCTTACAAATCAAGTGACACTCCCACATTTTTATTAGCTGAGAACAGACAGTAGTTTCAAATACTGGCACAGAATTTCATATTGGACAGGAGAAGGGAATCTGACAACACATTAGGTCACTTTTTACAGCCAGATAATTAATAAATTAATAAAATTCTTAATATATCAGCTCCTTAATAGGTGATGTGGATAAAAATTTAAAAAGGAAAGAGTTAGGACGTTGGGAAAGGTAATTTTAAGGAAGGCACATGGACAAGGGCTCACAGAGAGGTCATTGGCATAAAGTGGTGAGTCACTACCTGGAGGAATGTGTTCCAGGCAAAAGGAACAAGTACCCAAACCAGAACCCTGCTTAGTGTGTTTTGGGAACTGCCAGAGGCTGTTGTGGCTGAAGCAGAGGGAGCCATGGGATGAGAAGTTTTGAGCTTCTCATCTTTTTCTCTTTGTTCAACTTAATTTCTGCATAGAGCCTCAACAACCTGCAAGTTATTTAGATAGCTGCTGAAAAAAAATGCCCTGCAAAGCAAGAGAAGATCACTCCATCTCTGTTAAGATCTACATCCAGAAAAACAAAACAAAACAACAAAAAAAGATCTACATCCAGAAAAACAAACAACAAAATTGTTATAAATTGTTTAAATTTTGGTTATTGGCATCTAGTGCCACAAAGATGAATATTTTCCACAAGAGATAGGTTTTCAGTGGACTTTCTTGTGGGCCCCATGGTGTAATGGTTAGCACTCTGGACTTTGAATCCAGCGATCCGAGTTCAAATCTCGGTGGGACCTTTCTGGTTATTTCCGCTTTCGTTTTAACTTCTGCAATCTCGTTTCTTAACCCAGCCTTTTCCCTTGTAATCCAGCCCACCACGCGTCAGTCTCATCGAGCAATAGTAACAGGCTTCTCTGATGCGAAGTCCACCGGCTGCCTATTCAGAATCCAGCACCCTCAGGAGAAGCCGCCTGTCCGATAACGTCTGCCCAGGTCCGGATGCGGAGGCGCCGTCTCTCCGCCGTCTCCCTTTGCTTTATTCCTAGAAAGAAATCCGTGTGAGCTTTGTTTTTAAAAGAATGGCCACTTTGCCCTAAAACTGAAAAAGGGAGTCTAAACTGAGACGTGATTAATTTGTGATTAGAAGGCGATAAACACGGGGCGGTTCTGTTCTCTCTCGCGGCTGGGCTCTTCACAGAGGGCTCTCAGAGGAGGCATCTGAGCCCACAGGAGCAGAGCACGATAGATGGAGTATCCGGGCCCTTAACACTTTCAGTCCATCTCGTCCGTCATAGCTGCAAATCCCTTCAATTCTTACTTAGACTTATGCTAGGAATACCTCTACACAAAGTTGATCTTGTGAGACTGTTTTTCAAACTGCTCACCCATGAGTGAGCAGCCCTTGTTATCACCTTTGAGAATTTCAGCACAGGACAAGTCCTTTCCACTTTGCTGGGGCCAGCTCCCCACATTTTCATGACTGTTGAAACCTAACCTAACCTGCCCACACCTCCAACCTCGTTTGTCACCGTTCCAGTCACCCTCATCCCTCCAAAATATCTTCTAATCACAAGCCATGATACAATTATTTCTACCATCTTCTTTTCCTTTCTGTATTCACTACAGCGAAATGTTTTTGCCCTCCATTTTGCTCCCAGTTCTGATTCTCTATTTATTCTTCAAATATTAACTTAGACCTTTCAGCCCTTCTTACCCAGGCCTTCATTGGCTCCCTTTATTTAGGCTTGTGTGCCCCATCTGTGTTTCCTCAGCACCCAAATGTCCCCTTCTCTTACCACCTCACGTTTTAATTGCCTGTTGAATAAACCCTCCCTCCTGCTCTAGACAGAAGATCTCCTAGGGGAGAGACCAGTACTGTGGGCTTGTTCACCTTTCACTTCTCAGCCCCACAGTCCCTGGCTCCTGTTAGGAGTTCAAAAGTATTGAGTGCAGAGTTCCCTGGTGGCCTAGTGGTTAGAATTCCAAGCTATTCCTGGTTGGGGAACTGAGATTCCGTAAGATATGTGGCCAAAAGAAACAAACAAAAAAATAAATTAAATTAAGAGAAAAGAAAAACTTGCTGAGTGAGTGCATAAAGTTTCACCTAATCTCATTTGATCATCCCAGAACCCAGGGTAGTTTGTGTCCATGTTTGGTTCCAAAACATTCTGCTCTGCTTTTTCCCAAATTTCTTCTCACTCTTTTCCTTCAACGATTCCAAGTGAAGTCGCTCAGTCGTGCCAACACTTTGTGACTCCATGGACTGTCACCTACCAAGCTCCTCAGGCGACAGTCCATGGAGTTTTTCAGGCAACAGTACTGGAGTGGGTTGCCATTTCCTTCTCCAGGGGATCTTCCCAACCCAGGGGTCTAACCTGGGTCTCCTGCATTGCAGGCAGACGCTTTGCCATCTGAGCCACACAGAATCCAAGTCTACAGTAAATTCTAAGAACCAGACTTTGCCCAGGACTGGAGCAGAAACTTCCCTGAAGGCGAATGTCAACCATGACTTTGTCTTAATGAGGCCACAGCAGTAGCTCAATTTGGAGTTGAGGACAGATATGTAATAGAAGCACCGAATTTTGCACTTTTGAATGAGAATTGGAAAAGAAAGTCTCTTTTGACTACATGCTTGCCCTGCCATCTTAAAGTCTGGTTGTGCCTACTTTTGGTTATCTATTGGTTACGGGGAGGCCAGTGTCTGCCATGGGCCTAGCCTTTGAAAAGCGCTAATTACACATTTGTCATCCAGTTGAAGATTTTTGAATTCTGCACAGAAAGCGAGGATTTAATCTGAAGGTGTTCTTTTTCCCTTTCTGGGGATGCAGGAAGGAGACCTGAGCCTCTGAACACTGCACTTTATTCATTCCTTACTCGGAAGGGCTTCACTTGCCGGCCTCATCACAGTTTGCCTTAGGGCGTGAGTCTGGGAAAGCTGTAGGATGTGGCCCTGGGAAAGTATAAGCCTTTTCACTGCTACACGGGGCACCGCTGCTGCAGAGGTCAAGGCCTCTTCCTGCACGTGGTGCACTTTTGTTAACATATCAGGAACCGCGCAGAGTCAAGACCATTGGGACTATTCTCTGGGGCACTGGAAAATGTCATCAAGCTGGTGTATCCGTTGCTAAATTATGCCGAGGGAAGAGGAATCTACCCGCGTTCTCCCTGCTCAGATTTAAAAGCATCTCCTTTGTAAAGACATTTTTCTTGTACCCGCCAGGTTTTGACAGTTTCGGATCTCCAATGGAGGATATTTACCCTCTCTCCTGAGGGTCTTCTACCCACTCTGTGCAAACAACGAACAGTCCTTAGCCATTCTTCACCTGTTCTAGAGAAAACTTCCAACCCATAATTCCAAAAAGAACCAATTTAAAGATTTTGTCCAGTAAAAGCCACCCTGAAAAAAATTCTTCTGTAAAGGAATCCTGCTAGATACCTGGCCTTTTGTTTTTGGTGATTTTTTTCCCCCTGGTAGCAGGAGTTGCTCTTCACCATCTGAATCCACTAGAGGCGCACTGACCCAGAAACCCGCCTCCAGTTCAAAATCTGAAATCCTGAAATGCAATCCCAATCTGCACATCATGAAAGTATTTCAGCTAGGTCAGTATCTCTTCCGACGGGGGTCGAATTCCAGGAAACTACTTGGAGCAAAGCTAGACTCCCAAGTACCGCTAAAGAAATCGCTAGGTACTCATTGCTAAACTGGTGCTGGGTATCGTTGCGCTCTGAGCCCGCGAAAAGCCAGCCCGAGGAGTTTGTGAAGATACTGGATTACCTATTCGCCAAAACCCATCACAGACACTGATTGTCTTGCAGGTTTTCACCAAGTGTGGACGCCGATGTGTGTGCGGGAAACAGATAGGGCAGCAGGGGAATCTTCTCTGGGTCCATTTGGAAGTCTCTGCATATTTTCTGTTGGTGAAAGTAGGACCGTGGGGCTGGACTCGGTCCTAGGAAGACTCGCGAAGGCCTTTCCTTCCCTTTCCCCCTCACCTCCCCTGCTCCCCCTTGTGCTCCCAGGGCTGCTGGGATCTTACTCTAATCGCATCTTCCAGGCATGTTTAATTCAATTTTCCTTAAACGTCAGTGTCTCGTCTGCGACTCTGGTAAATCTTTCCATAACGCGTCCGCAAAAGAGGTAGATCAGATCAGTTCGCTTACTCAGTAGTGTCCGACTCTTTTGCCACCCTATGGATTGCAGCACGCCAGCCTTCCCTGTCCATCACCAACTCCCGGGCTTGCTCAAACTCATGCCCATCGAGTCCGTGATGCCATCCAAACATCTCATTCTCTGTCGTCCCCTTCTCCTTCTGCCTTCAATCTTTCCAGCATCAGGGTCTTTTCCAGTGAGTCAGTTCTTTGCATCGGGTGGCCCAAAGTATTGGAGCTTCAGTTTACCACCCCAGAAAAAAGACGATTTTCCGTGAAGTAATAGAATCTGAGCGAGAAGGGTGAAAGACACCAGGTCTCTGCCTCAGGTTATTCATCTGTAAAATAGCGATAATGATCCCCATCTCGTAGGACAATTGTGAGCCTTGGGTGAAGTAACAGTACAAAACGGTTGTCATAAAACCGAGCACTCCGTGGGAATGGGTGGATGGAGAGGAGGACTCCTAACATTAGGGAGGCAATGTTTTCCAGTAGAGTCTGGCTTAGAAGATAGATACAGGCATATGACAGGTAAGGGTTCATGACTTAATCCTAGAGGAGGAAATGGAAAATGTATTTCTACCATTTAGAAAACCACATCAAGGGGCTTAGGGAGGAAGAACTATATCATCAAAGAATTTAAGAGACAAGGACCTAGCGAAGGCCCCATGGTGTAATGGTTAGCACTCTGGACTCTGAATCCAGCGATCCGAGTTCAAATCTCGGTGGGACCTGTATGAGATCTACTTTTATCTGATTTCACATCCCCTCTCTGTAAATTTTTGGTAACAGTTATTTTTATGGAAGTCTTCTCATTGCAACCCTTGGAAGCTTTCACCCGAAGACACAAGGGCTAGGGAAGAAAGTGCTATCCCTCTTACTAGGTTCAAATACAAATTTTCTTTTTGTATACTAAATGCTTCTCAAAAATTACATCTTTACTTTTTATTGGTTACTTGCTATTGTTAAACTTGAAAACAACTCAAACTGGGGAAGGGGGGAGACCCTTGAAATACAAAACACACACCAGAAATAGTTAAAATTATATTCATCTTTAATATATTTTTCTGTTTCAGAGTAATATAATAATCACTCACAGCGTTTAAGCATAGAAAAATGCAATACAGACGGATAAAATTTCATGGTAGCTATAAAATAGAAATACCTTTGAAAGAGAAAAACAATTCATGAAAACTGTTTGACTGTTAAGTATACTTTTAAAGGATGCTGCGGCTGCTAAATCGCTTCAGTCGCGTCCGACTCTCTGCGACCCCATGGACAGCAGCCCACCAGGCTCCCCCGTCCCTAGGATTCTCCAGGCAAGAATATTGAAGTGGGTTGCCATTTCCTTCTCCAATGCATGAAAGTGAAAAGTGAAAGTGAAGTCCTCAGTTCTGTCCGACTCTTCGCGACCCCATGGACTGCAGCCTACCAGGCTCCTCGGTCCATGGGATTTTCCAGACAAGAATACTGGAGTGGGGTGCCATTGCCTTCTCCGTTAGCATATATCAAATTGCTCTTGGGTACCAATGGATAAAATTCAGTGATGGACTGGACTATTTTAATGTTCAAATTTTATCAATTACACTGTGAAAATGTCGGCAATTATACTCTTTAGGATGATTTAAACTTATGACGAAACAATTTAGAAGACCACTGGAAAGCAACGCGAGAGCATCAGAATAATATGGCAATTCATAAAGACTCTAAGAAATGAAGATAGCTTAAGGATACTGTCCTAGGTTAAAACAAGGAAGTGATAAACCAAAGCAGCCCCCTCACTGTCATCTCATTCTTAGACCCATTTATTTCTAATTTTCAGGTGGATTTCTTTCTTATGTGAATTTGCCATTTAAGATCGCTTACTTTTTTGTAGGCTTTCACCAAAGCATATTTTTACTAAGCTTTAGTTGCTCAAACATTTATTATGCTACAGTTTCCAAGTAAATGTTTTTTTTCCTCTGAGTTTTCTTATTAATTGCAACTACATGCTTTATTATTTTATATTTTATATTTAAATCACTAATCAATCTGAAATGTGATTTGTTACTTGTTGAAGGTAAATGTTCATCTCTATTTTCTGCCATAGGCAAAGTTATTTATCACAGTTTAAAGTGATAAATGACTTTGAAGTCATCACAGTTTATTTTAAAATTATCTTTGCCAACCTACTGAACTGAAATATCAATTTTGTCACATTAATTTCCATATTATTTTTATCTATTTTATAAATTTATTTCCGTTTATGTATACTTGTGACAATGCTAGGATATTCTTATTAGATTTTATTTTAGTGCATTTTACTGCCCATAAAGCATTCTTCTCCTAGGGCATTTGACATTTTCAGGTGAAGGGGAATAAGAAGATAAAGAAGGGGAGGTTGGAGATTCAAAAAATGTTTCATTTTGTAATTTCAAGCTTCTGGTAAAAGTTGAGAACACGTTGAATGAGCGTACATATAAACCAGATATCCTGGAGTACAGAAATCTCAGGAGTTAGGTTTCAGTCCTTTAAATCTCTATTTAGTTATCTTACAGTAAAGGTGCTGATGCCATTAAACACTGTCTTTCTTTCGGTGAAACCTGCGGGCTTTGAAGAGATGCAGAAAATAAAAATTATAGGTCATAAAAGTTTCAGCATTTGTTTGAGATATTTAAGATGTGATAAAGCATATTTTCTCTCTTTCAGTGAAACTATGAGCCATGCTGTGTAGGGCCACCCAAGGTGGACAGGTCTTGGTGGAGAGTTCTGACAAAATGTGGTCCACAGGAGAAAGCAATGGCAAACCACTTCAGTATTCTTGCCTTGAGAACCCCATGAACAGTATGAAAAGGTGAAAATAAAGGACACTGAAAGATGAACTCCCCAGGTCGGTACATGCCCAATATGCTGCTGGAGATCAGTGGAGAACTAACTCCAAAAAGAATGAAGAGACAGAGCCAAAGCAAAAAGAACACCCAGTTGTGGATGTGACTGGTGATGGAAGTAAAGTCTGATACTGCAAAGAGCAATATTGCATAGGAACCTGGAATGTTAGGTCCAGGAATCAAGGCAAATTGGAAGTGGTCAAACAGGAGATGGCAAGAGTGAACATTGCCATTTTAGGGATCAGCGAACTAAAATGGACTGGAATGGGTGAATTTAACTCGGATGACCATTGTATCTACTACTGTGGACAAGAATCCCTTAGAAGAAATGGAGTAGCCATCATAGTCCATGAAAGAGTCCAAAATGCAGTACTTGGATGCAGTCTGAAAAACGACAGAATGATCTCTGTTCATTTCCAAGGTAAACCATTCAATATCCCAGTAATCCAAGTCTATGCCCTGACCAGTAATACTGAAGTTGAACAGTTCTATGAAGACCTACAAGACCTTCTAGAACTAACACCCCCTAAAAGATGTCCTTTTCATTATAGGGGACTGGAATGTGAAAGTAGGAAGTCAAGAGATACCTGGAGTAACAGGCAGATTTGGCCTTAGAGTACAAAATGAAGCAGGGCAAAGGCTAACAGAGTTATGCCAAGAGAATGCACTGGTCATAGCAAACACCATTTTCCAATAACACAAGAGATGACTCTACACATGGACATCACCAGATGGTTGATACCGAAATCAGATTGATTATATTCTTTGCAGCCAAAGATGGAGAAGCTCTATACAGTCAGCAAAAACAAGATTGGGAGCTGACTGTGGCTCAGATCATGAACTCCTTATTGCCAAATTCAGATTTAAATTGAGGAAAGTAAGGATAACCACTACACCTTTCAGGTATGACCTAAATCAAATCCCTTAAGATTATACAGTGGAAGTGACAAATAAATTCAAGGGATTAGATCTGATAGAGTGCCTGAAGAACTATGGAAGGAGGTTTGTGACATTGTACAGGAGGCAGTGATCGAGACCATCCCCTAGAAAAAGAAATGCAAAATGGCAAAATGGTTATCTGAGGAGGCCTTACAAACAGCTATGAAAAGAAGAGAAGTGAAAGGCAAAGGAGAAAAGGAAAGATCTACCCATATGAAGGCAGAGCTACAAAGAATAGCAAGGAGAGATAAGAAAGCCTTCCTCAGTGATCAATGCAAAGAAATAGAGGAAAACAATAGAATGGGAAAGACTAGAGATCTCTTCAAGAAAATTAGAGATACCAAGGGAACCTTTCATGCAAAGATGAGAACAATAAAGGACAGAAATGGTAAGGACCTAACAGAAGCAGGAGATATTACGAAGAGGTGGTAAGAATACACAGAAGAACTATACAAAAAAGGTCTTCATGACCCAGATAAACATGATGGTGTGATCACTTACTTAGAGGCACACATCCTGGAATGTGAAGTCAAGTGGGCCTTAGAAAGCACCACTACAAACAAAGCTAGTGGAGGTGATGGAACTGCAGTTGAACTATTTCAAATCCTAAAAATGATGCTGTGAAAGTGCTGCACTCAATATGCCAGCAAATTTGGAAAACTCAACAATGGCCACAGGACTGGAAAAGGTCAGTTTTCATTCCAATCCCAAAAAAGGGCAATGCCAAAGAATGCTCAAACTACCGCACAATTGCACTCATTTCACATGCTAGTAAAATAATGCTCAAAATTCTCCATGCCAGGCTTCAACAGTATGTGAACCGTGAACTTCCAGATTTTCAAGTTGGATTTAGAAAAAGCAGAGGAACCAGAGATCAAATTGCAAACATCTGTTGGATCACTGAAAAAGCAAGGAAGTTCCAGAAAAACATCAACTTCTGCTTTACTGACTATGCCAAAGCCTTTGACTGTGTGGATCATAACACACTGTGGATAATCTGAGAGATGGGAATACCAGACCATCTTACCTGCACTCTGAGAAATCTGTATGCAGGTTAGGAAGCAACAGTTAGAAATGGACATGGAAAAACAGACTGGTTCCAAATAGGGAAAGGAGTCAATGCTGTATATTGTTACCTCTCACATGTGTGGATGTGAGAGTTGAACTATAAAGAAAGCTGAGTGCCAAAGAATTGATGCTTTTGAACTGTTGTGTTGGAGAAGACTCTTGCGCATCCCTTGGACTGCAAGGAGATCCAACCAGTCCATCCTAAGGGAAAGACTGAAGGCAGGAGGAGAATGGGATGACAGAGGATGAGATAGTTGGATGGCATCACCGACTCAACAGACAGGAGTTTGAGTAAACTCCAGGAGTTGGTGATGGACAGGGAGGCCTGGAGTGCTGCAGTCCATGGGGTCACAAATAGTCGGACACGACTGAGTGACTGAACTGAAAGCATCGTTTACACAAATAAAGGGTTCAATCTCTAAGGAACATCTTTTGATTTCTATGATCCACACTTCAAGGACAGTCTGCTACTCTCCTATTTTTTTTTTCTCTCTTCCACTATTTCCTGTTCCTTCTCTATTTTACCCACCAGCCCTGGTTTGGGTTGGCCAAAAACTTCATTCTGGTTTTTCCATAACGTCTCAATGAAGTTTTTGGACAAACCAATACTTCATGTATCCCAGAATTATTACTACACTTTTACATAGCTAGTTTCATTGGCTTATCTTTGCTGTTTTCTGTTCAAAAGGGAAAACATACATGTTTTCCTGACTCCCCTTCCTTCTTGAAGAAAGATAGCACATTATAATCTTCATCTGTACATCCCCTCATGTAAGTAATAATATCTCCTGTAAATCACACCCATCTTTTTTTGCAGCTTCATGGTACTTCTCCTCTGAGTCTGTATGTCTCAGTTTATTCAAAAAATTTCCTGTGTCTGGACATTTTCAGTTAAAAATGCTTTTAGGGGAATACGCAAGCAAAATAAATTGAAAATAGTTAGTTTTGCCAAATAAGAATATATTCATCAGCGAAGTAAAGGAATGAAACAGGCCCACCTCATGCAAACTTTTATTAATACTTTTCTTTTGATATTTTTCTCTGTGAATTCTCATTGCTTAGAATTTATATTTTCTTGTTATATATAGTCACTCATTTTAAATTATTTTAATTAGACATTTTCTCTCAATTTATTTTGCAAATATATCAGTAAAACTATTTTTCTTCTAGTTTCTCCATGGAATTCTGATGCACAAAAAATTTTTAAATGTAGTCTACTGTTTTCTCTTATTTCACATGCAAGGTTTTTGCTTCTTTTTCTCGTAACATTCCCATGAATCCAGTTTATGTAAGTATGAACAGGGATAGTCTATAAAAGGTGTCTTCTCAATTGTTGTAACATAAATTGCTTCAGAGAAGAGTTCACAGTACGTTTCTATTAACTTGAATCCTATAAATCATGCCTAAGAATGAACAAAAGAGTGAAAGGAACCTGAAACCTCCCACTCAAATAAAAAGCAATATAGGTTTTTAGCAACCAATGATCTCAGGTAAAATAACAATGTTTTTTCCTTGAGTATAAGAAAATGTGCAAGAAAAGAAAAAATTATATCCTATCTCAGTGTATAGTCTCTGGAACACAAAAGGTTAATTTATTTGAAATAAACATGAAATTTGACAACTCTTCCTCTACTCTAAAAATAAAATTTGCCTGCTATCTTTTGAACGAGAAGGAAATTGTGCAGTCATTTGAAGAGAAAGAAGGAAAACGCTAAAGCCTAAACGAACTTTAGGAAATCAAATACATTTCTCAGAAGCCGTGTGCTGGAGACTTTACAAAACCTTTAGCAGAGGATGGTTTCGATCCATCGACCTCTGGGTTATGGGCCCAGCACGCTTCCGCTGCGCCACTCTGCTCCGATTTAGCTGTTTTTTATCCTCTTCCTTACCATATTAAAGATCAGCTATTTTGTCAGAATACATTTTTTCTCTCCTCTTTCCTTGGCCTGAGATCAATTTCCCCAAGGATTAAATGACCTCAGTACTCCTCTCCATGTTGCGCTTTCCCAATCTGCCAAAAATCTGACATCTTTCCTTCAGGAGTTGCTCTGAGCTCAGAGGAGGAACTTCGAAAAACGAGCAAAGCCCCCGAAGTCCTTCCTTACGGATAACCGAGGAAAGCATGAATTCAGACTTGAGGAGAAAGGATATTAACTAGCTCGCTCTGTTTCCCATCCTCAAGAAAGTTTCCCTGAGGAAACTAGAAGTAGCATTTCCATATATTTACTAACTAACTGCCATTTTCAGCTTCCCGGGCACCTGGTTTACCCTCTCAGGCCTCTGCCCTTAGCTTCTTGAAAAGGGGCTTCTATCCCTTTGAGGCCATGTCTGCAGACAGTTTTCTCTCGTCCTCAGCGAATGCCGGATCTCCCAGACCAAAGGCCTGGATAGAAACCTCTGACGCCTTTCATCCTGTGCTCTGTCTGCCAAATAACTTCCGCAACTTTTCTCTTACTCTTTTCACCATCTTCCTTCTGTCCCTTCAGGAGTTGCTGTATCTTCATTAAATACTCGTTTTCCCAGTCCCAGAACCGGTAGGGTATTGGTTAAGGAACAACCTCTGTAAACCTCAAAAGAGAATCTGAATGAAAACACTCAGCTGGCGGTTCTCAGTTGTCAATGCTAATTTCACTGTGGCTTGGTACTTTGTTCTTGTTCGTGCTAAGGAAGAAGGGTCCTGTGTTTAAAGATTAACAAAAATACCATGTGGTCAATTGTAAACCTCAAGTGAAAAAGCTCTTGTTTCCGCCCGGTTTCGAACCGGGGACCTTTCGCGTGTTAGGCGAATGTGATAACCACTACACTACGGAAACAGACCCGCGCGAACCTCTTTTTTTTGATCCAAATGGATGAAAGCAGGTGTATAATCCAGGGCAATTTACCAGAATATCCAGCGATCTACAGTCGAGAGAATAGATACTTTCCAAGTGCTCATCTGCAATTGCCTAGGTCTGTTAGCGTGAAAAACTATAACGCAACAAGAAAGAATAGTCCATAACGTATAGGAATGAACTTCACAGACCTGTTGACTAAAAGAAACCACGCGCAAAAGAGAATGTATTCTATGACGCCAATTGTTTACATTACAATGTGGGCAAGAAGCTTTTGCATTGTTAGGAGTCAGAATAGTGGTTCCCTGGGAGTAGGTAGAGTGGGTAGTTACTAGAAAGTTCTGGGAATATTGTTGATACGCCTGCTGGTTACCCAGAGGTGGTCAATTTGTGTAGAATCATCAAGAAAACGTTTTTATATTGGGAGGTGGGGTTATTTATTGAAGAAACTGGAAAGTGCCAGTTGTGGGGACTGGCTAAGCAAGTTGTAAATCCATAGGGCAAGCACTCAGGTAAGACTGGCAATCAGAAAGGGCAGGCAGGAAACAATAGAAAAAAATCAATGAAACCAAAATTTGGCTCTTTGAAAAATTCAACAAAACTGACAAATGTTTAGCTAGATTTACAAAGAAAAACATAAAGAAGATATTCAAATTACTAAAATTAGAAATGCATATGGGGATATTACTACAGATTTGGCACAAATAAAAATATTACAAGCCAACACTATGGAAAATTGTATGACTGCAAATTGGATAACCTAAATGAAATGGACAAATTCTCAGAAACACACAATTTACCAAAACTGAAACATGAAGAAACAGATATTTTGATAGACCAATAACTGTTAAGTATATTGAAGCAGTAATCAAAAAAATTACAACAAACAAAAGTCCAACCTAGATATTTTCACTGGTGGATTCTACCAAACATTTAAAGAAGAATTAACAAAATCCCTCTCAAACACTTTCAAAAAATTGAAAAGAAGGGAACATCACTCATTCTATGAAGACTGCATTCCCTTAATATCAAAGCCATTAGAAGAAAAGAAAACTGCAGATCAATATCCCTGATGAACACAGAAGCAAAAATCCTCAACAAGATATTAGCAAACTGAATACAGCAACATGTTATACACCACGACCAAATACGATACATTCCTGGAATGTAAGCGAGGTTTAACATATTAACAGAATGAAGGAAAAAAGAACACGATCATCTCAATAGATGCAGAAAAAACATTTGACAACATTCTTTCATGATAAAAAATATTCAATAAACTAGAAATAGCAGGAAACTATTTTATCTTCATGATAAAAGTCATTTATCAAAAAGTCACAGTTAGCATCTTCAATGGTGAAAAAGTGTAAGCTTTTTCTCTTATACCTGGAACAAGACATTGGTGTTCATTTTTACTACTTCTATTCAGCATACTACTATCAATTCTAGCCAGGGAAAGTAGACAAGAGAAAGATATAATGTCATGCATAGAAAGTGCTGAGGATTACACACACACACACACACACACACACATTAGAGCTAATAAAAGAATTCAGCAAAATTGAAAGATATAAAATTCATCATACAGAAATCAATTGCATGCTTATTCACTTACAATGAACAATCCAAAACAAAAAACAGTTCCTTTTACAATTACATGAACAAGAATGAAACGTTTAGAAATTAATTTAATCAAGGTGGAGGAAGAGGTTTACACTGAAAACTGGAAAACTTTAGAAAGAGAAAAAAAAGATATTAAAGAAGATATCAGTGAATGGAAAGATATCTGTATTCATGAATTGTAAGACTAATATGGTTGTAATGTCAATATAGCCCAAAGTGATCTGCAGTTTCAATGCAATCCCTATCAAAATCCCAATTGTTTTAGAGTTAAAAAAAAAATCCATCCTAAAATTAACGCTGACTCTTGTGGAACCCCCAAATAGCCAAAAAGATCTTGAAAAAGAATAAATTTGGAGCCCTCTCACTTCCTAATCTCACAACTTACTTTAAAGCTACAGTAACCAAATCCATATGGTCCTGACATACATCCAGATATATAGACCAATGAAATAGAATAGAGACCCCACAAGTAAATTCTTGCACATATGATCCGTTGGCTTTTGACAAGAGTGCCAAGACCATTCAATGGAGAAATTACAACTAATGGTGATAGGAAAACTGTTTATCTACTGAAAGAATTAAAGGTGAACTTCATTAAAATTTAAAAACTTGCTCTGTGAAAGATATTTTAACAAAAATGAAAAGATAGAGGAAAAACATTTGCAAGTGACACATCTGATAAACAACTGTTACTCAAAATGTTAACCCAACCAGAAAACAAACCAATAATTTTCTAACTCCTGCTTCTTTCCTTGTCTTCAAAAAATCATCTCCAGCAGCCTTTGAAGGCTGAACGTCTGAGGTCGTGGAGTTTGCCTTTAAGGATTTTACTTATAAAGTTAAGAAGAGAAAGGCCTCGCTGGGATTCGAACCCAGGATCTCCTGTTTACTAGACAGGCGCTTTAACCAACTAAGCCACGAAGCCCCCGTGGCGAACAGCATCAGAACGTGTTGTTTTTCATTTCAGCGGTTTCGTCGAAATTTAACAACGAAGTACACTTGGACAGGAATCTTTTCTGGGAATAGAAACTTGATCTGACCAGAGATTCAAAATCAGAATTGAACAGCCAGAAGACTTGAGGGAGCCATTTCTTTTCCATGAATTTATCAAAAAGAAAGATCTGGTTGTGGACCGAGGCAGTTCGAACAGTTCAAGTAAAGATTGAAAAGAAAGTGAAAGTCTCTCAGCCTTTGCGACCTCAGTGACTGGAATTCTCCAGGCCAAAATCCTGGAGGGGATAGCCGTTCCTTCTCCAGGGGATCTTTTCAACCCAAATATCGAACCCATGTCTCCCACATTGCAGATGGATTCTTTACCAGTTGAGCCACAAGTGAATATTGGACTGCCCCAGAAACTTGAACAGTTGTCCTTGGACCCTCTTTGCTTATCGGGTACAACTGACACGACCCTTTCATTGTGGGGTTTCTCTTGGTTACCTGAGAGACGTTCATACATTAGGTGTTCAATATTAATTTATTCTGTTCCAACTTGTGCTTCAGGATTTCTTTTCAGCTCTGTCTCCTCCAGATACACACATTTCCTATTTGGGAGCTTCTTTCATGGATTCTTAAATTTCCATGACAATTTGCAGCATTCCTACATGACTGTTGCCATTTAAGACAGTTATTGTTAGGATTACCTGGGAGTCCTTGGTGAAATGAAGATTCTTGGAATCTACCCTATTTATTAAAGGATCATTGCAAGAGGGGTTCTGGAATCTGCATTTGTAATAAGTCTTCCGGGGGATACTTTTGAGTGCAAAGATTGGATTCCCCATTGTCACAAGTCCTGTCTTTTCTGGAAGCACTTGAAGTTCTAGTCTTCCTGTCTGTAGCCAGCAGTACATGAACTGAGAACTTCCAGATGTACAAGCTGGGTTTCAGACAGGCAGAGGAACCAGCGATCAAATTGCCAACATTTACTGGATCTTAGCATTAAAAAAAAAACATCTATTTCTGCTTCATTGACTACGCGAAAGCCTTTGACTGTGTGGATCACAAAAAATTGAGGAAAATTCTTAAAGAGATGGGAGTACGAGACCACCTGGAGAGGAGAGTAAAAAAACTGGCTTGAAACTCAACATTTAAAAAACTAAGATCATGGCATCCAGTCCCATCGCTTCAGAATAAATATAAGGGAAATAGTGGAAGCAGTGACAGATTTTGTTTTCTTGGGCTGCAAGATCGCTGTGGACGATGACTGTAGCCACGAAATTAAAAGATGCTTGCTCCTCGGAAGGAAAGTTAGGACAAACATAGCGTATTAAAGAGCGTATTACCGACAAAGGTCCGTACAGTCAAAGCTTTGGTTTTTCCAGTAGTCGTGTATGGCTGTGAGAGTTGTACGGTAAAGAAAGCTGATCGCCGAAGAATTAATGTTTTCGAACTGCGGTGCTGGAGAAGACCCTTGAGAGCCCCTTGGACAGCAAGAAGATCAAACCAGTCAATCCTAAAGGAAATCAACCCTGAATATTCATTGGAAGGACTGATGCTGAAGCTGAAGCTCCAATACCTTGGCCTCCTGATGCGAAAAGCCGACTCATTGGGAAAAAAAACCCGGATGCTGCGAAAGATTAAGGGCAGAAGAATAAGAAGGCAGCAAAAGATGAGTTGATTAGGTAGCATCAGTGGACATGAATTTGAGCAGACTCTGGAAGATAGAGAAGGACAAGGAAGCCTGGCGGGCTGTAGTCCTTGCAATGGCAAAGTGTCGGACACGACTCAGGGACTGAACAACAACCACAGCCTATACCTAGCCCAATGTGTTTCTTGACATATTGGGCTGTCAGTGAAAGCATTTGCCATTAAAATCAAAGTCACAAATTTTAACTGCCTCTAGGTCCACTAGTGATTTCCAAATGTAATCCCAAAGTGAGCTCGTTTTAATATAGTGTCTTTTGGGCCCCAGTCTGTCGTCGTGCGGTGGGGGGTTGAATTCAGCAGGCAAACCGATAATTTCTTAACGAAAAATTGGGACAGCGCCTTCGGTAGAGGTACCTGAGAAGCCTCATACTTGGCATTAGGGCGGTAGTTTCTACCACTCTCGGGCCTCTTCCTTCCACTTGTACATTCCTACTCACGTGTTGGTCAGCACGTGGGGGGGGTGGGTGTAGCTCAGTGGTAGGGCGCATGCTTAGCATGCACGAGGCCCCGGGTTCAACCTCCACCACAAGAATTTACAGCTATTTCTGAAAAGTAGAAACTCCACGGTGAGTAGAGCGGTTCTCTCGTAATTCTTTGTTCTTTTCTTGGGTTTCCCTTGTGGCTCAGCTGTAATGAAATCGTCTCCAATTCAGGAGACCGTGGTTCGATCCCTGGGACGGGAAGATTCCCTGGCGAAGGAAATAGCAACCCACTCCTGTATTCTTGCCTCGAAACCCCATGGACAGGAAAGCCTGGATGGATACAGTACATGGGGTCGGTCGCAAAAGAATCGGACA
Source organism: Antilocapra americana (assembly GCA_007570785.1). Taxonomy (NCBI): domain Eukaryota; kingdom Metazoa; phylum Chordata; class Mammalia; order Artiodactyla; family Antilocapridae; genus Antilocapra; species Antilocapra americana. Next base: position 1,583,708 of record ML664180.1, read on the forward strand.
GGACTTAGCAACTAAGAACAACAACAACTTTGAAAGACAAGCATCTCTCTGGATTGGAGGTGATCTAGTGAGAGGGGACAGGAAAAAAGTGAGCGGTTTCAGAAAGCACAGAGAGCTTACTGTGTTTTCTCAGTCATAATCCTCCTCCTATCAAAAAATTGCATATTTTGATGCAATTGCAGAAAGCCAGAAATAACTCAGTTTTCTTAAATTCACAGCACAATACATTGGTTCTAATTTGATGGAAGTAATTGCAGGACAATGAGACCCAGCTACCGGGATGGCCGAGTGGTTAAGGCGTTGGACTTAAGATCCAATGGGCTAGTGCCCGCGTGGGTTCGAACCCCACTCTCGGTAAGACGAGTTTTGCTCTCCTAAATCTTTCCTGAGAGAATACTGGCCTTTGGAAAAAAACTTGATAGATTACATATCTGTTTTTCTGTCCTTCTGTGAAAACATGCTTGTCTTCAAACCTAAAGAAATTGCTTCAGTAGGCAGTATTAAGTGTGTGAATTATTTTCCTGTACAGTTCTATTAGATTGCCAACATAGCAAAACCGACCAAATCAACAGGCTGCCTAAAGAGATTTAAATACTTCAGCTCTGAGTTCCAAGAGAAATGGAAACTTGGACCCCATTTCCTCTTCAGGCAACAGTAAAAAAAAAAAAAAACAAGTTCCCTGTAGCCCCCAGAGAAGTGAGGAGGGGGACTCTCATTGTTTCCAAAACATCCTACTCAGAAAGCTCAACTCTGCCTGGGCTGTCACTCTGGAAAGCATGGTTGAATCCTCACAAACAGAATACAAGTGCTTTGTTCAATTTTGTTATTCCAGTTTGAAATGTAAACTATGGTCTCCTAGTGGAGGTTTTATTTACACTTCTCTTGTGGCAGTGTTATTGAACATCTTTTATGTTTAAGAGTCATGTGTACTTCCTTTTCTGTGAACTGTTTTTTAATAACCTTTACTTATTTTTCTTCATGATTACTGGGTCTTTCTCTTTTGATCTGTAGAAAGTGCTTTAAATGAGTTGATTAAGTCATGTTTTGATATGTAACAAGCAGTTCATTTGCACTTTGTGGCAATTTTGGACACTGCAGGCTTTGGACTATGAGGGTGAAGTTATCAGTCTTTTCTTTTGGTTTTGTGTCTAACTTGAATATGCCTTTTCCCTATACAAGATCAACAAGAGTAACAAAATAACTCATTTCTTCTAGAATGTCCATTACTTCTTTTTAAACTTAGATCTCTGATATGGTTTTTTTTTTTTCCTGTTCTAATATGTGAGGTATCGGTCCAATTCTACTTCATTTCCAGAGGATTACCAGTGACCCCAGCACCATTACTGAATACCCATATTATCTCCAACACTTGAAATTCCAGCATATTAAATTCTGTCCTCTTTAAAATTCAGAGGACCAGAAGTCTGGCATCTTCAAGATGATTTGAAAGAGATGATTTGTTGATTGTTGGACTTTAAAACCCAACAATCAACAATCATATACTCTAACTCTGGCTTTCCAACCAACTCTCTGAGCCTCAATTTCTTCATGTATTAAATGTCTTCATGGAAGACAGATGAAGAATGAAAAGATAATATATTAAGAAAGGCTGGCAAATTAAGGGCTCTTTGCCACTCTGAATACCCATATTATCTTTGCCACTCTGCAGGTTAGTTTCCTTCGTCCTTAAGAAACTCACACTCTTCCTTTTAGCAGTCTTTAAAAAAAAAACAGAAATCAGATAAAAATTGTCCTGATAGTTAAATTGCTTATGTTTTGAGATCAAACACCTAGATTCCGCATTTCATAGTTCTCTAACCCCAGTGGAGTTAGACAGCTCAGTGGGTCGTTTTCATGAGCTTCCTCGGGTTTCAAGTCAGAGTCATCAGCATTGTGTTTGCTCCTGGTCATCCTGGGAAGAGGAAGGAAGCTCCTCCTGAGAACTCATCTCAATACACTGGTTTGAGAAGTACCAAGTTTCCATGGAGAGGCAAGACTCATCCTTAACAAAAGTGGATATTCTTGCTTCTTTCCCTCGGATGGGGTAGAGAAAGAGTGAATGAAGGGTTTGTTTTTTCTGAAATGAGATTCCAGAGAACAAAGATTTTACTCATATTGGACCTTTCTGAAGAGAAAACACAGCAATCTCCTAGTGGTTGGTTTGCAAAGTAGTTTAGGTTATAATGCTGATGACACCAATGTCCAAGTTCCATCCCTACAGAAGTTAAAGTATATACTTTCCTTCACAAGAGACTCAAATGAGATCTGAAATCACATGCCATTCCCATCTCTGCCACAGAGAAGGTCTGAACCTGTTGTTTCTGAGTTGATTAAAGTCCTCCAGTCAGTGGAGGCTGCTGGCAATTTCTACTCAAATCCAACCTCTGTTGTTGGTACTTGAGGTAGGCAGAATTCAGTGGTAACACAGATGCCCTCCCTCTGATGTGCAAGTCCTGTACAATCCCTCATACTGTGAATATGATTAGGGTATGCTACATAGCACCATTGACTTTAAAAAAGGAAGATACTCAGGATTGAGCCTGACCTACTTAGGTGAGCCCTTGAAAGGGACTGGTCTCTTTGTGAAGTCAGAGATTGTAAGTATGAGAAGAACTGAGGGATTCGAAGTGAGAGAGAGAGTCTCCATTGCTGGCTTTGAAGAGGAGAGGGCCAACAGGTTGCAGGTAGCCAGTGGGAGCTGAGAACATCCAGCTAACAGCAAGGACGCAGGGATTCTACCATCACTGTGAGAGCTTGGAATGCAGCCCCATGTATAATTTTAGCCTTGTTAAATCCTAGGTAGGTAGCAGAGAACTCAACTACCTAGTGCTCACACTTGTTACCTACAGAAATCTAAGTAGATAATTAGGCATTGTTATAATGTGCTAAACTATGATAACTTGTTATGCGGAACAGAAAACTAGTAGATTTCTATTTGTTTACTTTTTTAAAGCACATAATGTAAAATGTGAAGCTGGAAATGGTATAAGAGAAAATTGAATTGTGTCAGGTAGTGTCAAGTGCCTCTGGGGGCCACTCTCCATCTTTATTCTTTCTGTCCCTTTCTTGGGGTCCTGCTACTGACTCTGAGTGACCCTCACATTTCATCTCTATGGACACCTGGAAACTGATCTTAGTATTTTAGATTAATATAAGCATATGTTCCCTGTTATATATATTATGTATTATAGGTATTAATTTCACATCTAACACAGAAAGTAAAAACAGCTACCAACTGATTCCTTAAACTACTTGTCTTGTAGCATGCATTTTGTCATTAAGTATGCAGCACTGGTGGTGGAGGGGGGCTAAATTCCCACCCTTCCAGGCTTTCGGATAGAGGAAGAGACCTGCCAATAATAATTTAAGATGTATCGCTTAGTATCCTTTAGTTTTGAAACTAGAGTATATATAGCCCTGGGAATAAATGGACACAAGGAATCATTTTTCTGATCTTGGACATGTATGTGGATTCATTTAAGACTGACCTGCCTGAAAACTGTTTTCCCACCTTCTTTTGTCACTACTCTTCTCCCACTAAGAAAAAGGAGATAACTTTCAACCATCTGCTAGCATACCAGTCATATTTCCCCAAGACACAAAGCCTCCTCAAAGCATCTGACAAAACAACTTATCAGTAAGAAAGTGAATGTCTTTAAAGACTGATTAACAAAATTCTTTTGCAGACTCAGATGATTTCTTGAGGTGAAAGAATTCCAGTTGAGCTATTTCAAATCCTAAAAGATGATGCTGTGAAAGTGCTGCACTCAATATGCCAGCAAATGTGGAAAACTCAACAGTGGCCACAGGACTGGAAAAGGTCAGTTTTTCACTCCAGTCCCAAAGAAAGGCAATGCCAAAGAATTTTCAAACTACCACACAATTGCACTCATCTCACATGCTAGCAAAGTAATGCTCAAGCTAGGCATTAACAGTACCTAAACAGAGAACTTTCAGATATTCAAGCTGGATTTAGAAAACGCAGAGGAACTAGAGATCAAATAGCCAACATCCACTGGATCATAGAAAAAGTAAGAGAATTCCAGAAAAACATTGACTTCTGCTTCATTGACCATGCCAAAGTCTTTGGCTGTGTGGATCACAACAAACTGTGGAAAATTCTTAAAGAGATGAGAATACCAGACCACTTTACTTGCCTCCTGAGAAATCTGTATGCAGGCCAAGAAGTAACACTTAGAACTGGACGTGTAACAACAGACTGGTTCCAAATTGGGAAAGGAATACATCAAGGCTGTATATTGTCACCCTGCTTATTTAACTTATATGTAGAATGCATCATGTGAAATGCTGGGCTGGATAAAGCACAAGCTGGAATCAAGATTGCCAAGAGAAATATCAATAATCTCAGATATGCAGATGACACCACCCTTATGGCAGAAAGTGAAGAGGAATTAAAGAGCCTCTTGATGAAAGTGAAAGAGGAGAGTGAAAAAGTTGGCTTAAAACTCAACATTCAAAAAACAAAAATCATGGCATCCGGTCCCACCACTTTAATGCAAATAGATGGGGAAACAACGGGAACAGCGAGAGACTTTATTTTCTTGGGCTCCAAAATCACTGCAGCCATGAAATTAAAAGACGCTTGCTCCTTGGAAGAAAAGTTATGACCAACCTAGACAGCATATTAAAAAGCAGAGACATTACTTTGCCAACAAAGGTCCATCTAGTCAAAGCTATGGTTTTCCCAATATTCATGTATGGATGTGAGAGCTGAACCATAAAGACAGCTGAGCACCGAAGAATTGATGCTTTTGTGGTGGTGTTGCAGAAGACTCTTGAGAGTCCCTTGGACTGCAAGGAGATCCAACCAGTCCATCCTAAAGGAAATCAGTCCCTATTATTTATTGGAAAGATTGATGCTGAAGCTGAGACTCCAATACTTTGGCCACTTGATTCGAAGAACTGACTCATTGGAAAAGACCCTGACGTTAGGAAAGATTGAAGGCAGGAGGAGAAGGGGACAACAGAGGATGAGATGTTTGGATGGCATCACCAACTCGATGGACATGAGTTTGAGCAAACTCTGGGAGCTGGTGATGGACAGAAAGCCTGGCGTGCTGCAGTCCATGGGGTCGCAAAGAGTTGGACATGACTGAGCAACTGAACTGAACTGTGCTTTCAAACATGAAAGAGGGCCCAACCCAGTTGTCAACAATAGACTAACAGAAAATTTTAATGATAATGTTGTTTTAGCATGTGATATAGGGGTTAGAAAAATTAGAATTGCATTCATATTTCAAAACTCCTTTTATTCCTAACTACTTAATTATCTCATATCTCTAATAATTAAATAGACATAAAACTAATGGTGAACCTTGCAACAACCGTCTTGCAACAGGACTACTCGTCCCTGGATACATAAATTAATTAGAAAATATTAGTCCCATCCATGTCATTTAGAGATGAGTTTGCAATTCAAGTTTATTTTATAACTTATCAAGATATTAATACACTCAGAGTGATTTGCTGTAACAAAAACTGCAATAATAATGCAGGAAACAAATTGTTAACTCAAAGCTATATAGTCATACTGAGAAGTACAACAGAGTAGATAAAAAACAACCATGTTACAATACCATGTATTTTTGTGGAGTGGGGGAATGAATATACAAGTTCAGATATAAAAGAGAGGATATAAAATGTCAAATGTTAAAGAAAATTTATTATTTTTAAATAGACGATAGTCCATTAACCACTGTGGTATTTAGATTCATTTAGAAGAGTGATGGAACACATTTTTAAAATGCCACAAATTACAATGTACTGGAAATCACATTCTTTAAAACTGTTTGAACTTACGGTTTGAAATTTTTAGATGTTGATCAAAAAATGTACAAGGGGTACATAATTTTTCAAAGGGGTATGCTTTCAAATCTTGAAGGCTACTACTCTAGAGCAGGAATTCTTAACATGTGATGTCACACAATGGCTACAAACACAGACGTAGGTGTTAGTCTTACTAGTTGTGTGACATTGGGCAAGTGACTTAAATTCAGCTCAGTCTACTTACCTGTAAAATGGGGACAGTAAAAATACCCTATCTATAAAGTTGTCAAACTTCACTAGACACTAGAATTACCTGGAGGGTTTGTTAAACAAGACTGTGGGCCCTGTTCCCAGAGATTCCACCTGAGGAGGTCTGGGGTCAGGCCCCCAAACCTGCATTTCTAACAAATTTCCAGGTGACACTAATGCTGCTTGCTCCTTTCATCTATCTCATAAAGTCATTCACTGTGTGGATTAAAAACGCTAGTACATAAAGCAATTATCCTTCAATTAAAAATAAATAAAATTTTAAACTATATATGTGCTTTAAAAAAAAGTTAGTACATAAAAATTCTTAGAAGTCCATTGGCCCAAAGCAGGTACTATCACACATTAGCCAATATCATCAGTTAGAATTTGATTTACTGCAAAAGAAAATTCTACTGCAGAGGGTTAAACCGAAAGGAGTTAGCATATGTCATTTAACAAGAGGTCCTGAGGTCAATCATCTAGGGCTGGCACACTGGTCAAGAATGTCATGAAGTTCCCAGGCTCCTTTTGTCTTCTTTGCTCAATTGTCTTCGCTCAATGGCTTTCATCACCATAGATTGAGAATAGCTGCTGTTCCTCCAGGCGTCTTGTCTGAATTCCAGATAGGAAGAGAGAAGAGAAAAGGAGTAGAGGGTATAGTTGATGGAGGATGCCAGCCAAGTCACAGACCTTCCCTTTCATAATTTATTTTTTAGAGAAGTCACATGCTTTTAAAAAATGTTTCCAGAAGTTCCCCACATGTGGTGAATGGAGCTAATAAAATTAATCAATATTCAGTAAAATAGACTCAACAGTACTAGCCACATTTCAAGTGTTCAACAGCCACAGGTAGCCAGTGACTTCCATGGTGGACAACACAGATGTAGGACATTTCCACCATTATGCAAAGTTCTATCGGATGATACAAGGTGCACCTCTAAGTCTCCTACAAGATCTATAAAGCTCTTTCTCTGCAGACTTACCTGCTGTTGCTATACAGTTTAGCAAAGGTCATCAGGCTATCTCTCAGACCTGCATTTGTCTACAATTCTGCTACCTGGGATTGTACTCTCTCTCCACCTCATCCATCTGGAAAACAAGAATCCTTCTTTATACACACATATTCAAAAAGCCAAAAGAACTGAACATGATACAAGACGTATTTCTGAGCATACCTTCTCTTTATCTACCATTACTACAACAAATAGCAGCTCCAAGAGATTATTCAATCTTTTAAAAAATCACACAAAAGACAACTTGATTGAAAAATGGGAAAGGAATTCGAACAAACATTTCTTCAAAAAAGATATATTAATGGCCAATAAGCACAGAAAAAGTGCGTGATGACAGTAATTATAAAGCATATGCAAATCAAACCCAGAGCGGTACCACCTCACACCCATACTGGCTACTATTAAAAAGCTCAGACAATAACAAGTGTTGGCAAGGAGAAGGAGAAATTGGAATTCTTGCATATTATTGTTGGTGGAACTGTAAAATGAGGCAATTGCTATGGAAAACAGTATGGAAGTTTCTCAGAAAAATTAAAAGTACAATTATATGATCCAGTCATTCCACTTCTGAGTATACACTCCCAAAGAACTTAAAGCAGGGTGTTGTGGAAATATTTGTCCACCCATAGGCAATACCAGCCTTATTCACAGTCGCCAAAAGGTGGATGCAATCCAAGGGCCCATCAACGAATAAATGGATATACAAAACGTGGCATAGGTATGCAATGGAATAATATTCACCTTTGAAAAGAAATTCTGACACACGCCACAACCTGGCTGAAACTTGCGGGCTAATATATTTTCAACCATATCTTCAAACATCTCTGATTTTTAAACTACAAAATGATCTTGCTTTTTTTCTTTATTGAAGAAAAATCTGCTTAAACATAGAAAAAATTACTGCCGAGTGCCTCAGATTAAGTAGGATAAAATGAGAACTCTCTCTACTCCTTATATTATCCAAGTTTTGGACTCAGTACCTTGCTGATAAATTTCCTTCAGAGAATCTCTATACACAAATTAAGTGCCAAGTAGGCCTCACGGCTTCGCCTAAACAGTGTTAGAATGGTTTCTGCCCAGAAGAACAAAGAGTCAGATGCACTTCTTGGATCGGACAGTAGCCCAGTGGTTATTTCCACCCGTTGCACACTGGCATTACCTGGGAAATTTAAAAGCCCTCCAAGTGGTTCTAAGGTGAGAGCAGGCTGGCTGTGGAGATGTACTGCTATATTCTGATGACTAACCCCCCCTCCACCCCTAACTACTATACATCTCATATTTATTTGATGTCCAGAATCATCAAACAGTGCGCCCGACACAGTCGCAACATTTCTGCCTTCCGGGTAACGGTTCTCCACTAGGTATCATTATCTAGAGCACGTGACCTCTCCAGCACCAATCGCTCAAGCGCCTGAATCTCTCCCTGCAAGTGTCGGTCCCTCACAACCATACCCAGAAACCGTGACTCGCTACTTTTTATCGTCCACAAGGCGAGGCCGCTTCCGGATGGACTTTGCTGATGGGGAACGTCCAGGCCTGTGTCCTCTGCTCTCACACCACATACGTCTCTGCAGAATCTTCGACTAGGTTTAGCTCCCAAGCCCGCAGGGGTTGTGTTGGGGCCCCGGGACAAAGCGCCGAAACTTACTTGCCTTCATCTTTGCCCGCTGACACCTCCTGATTTTTTGCAAACTGCTGCTTCTGGGCAAGAATATGCGCCACGGGGGCCAGCTCTAGACTTCGGTATCTGGACATTTACCAAAGTCCTGCCTTTGTCAGGTCAGAGGCTGCGAAGCCTGGTCCTTCTCTGTCTGCCTGGAAGGTCCAGGCAGTCTTGCTTGCGCACGAGATTCAGGGCGTTTGTTCCGGAGATCGCGGCGGCCTGCTGCAAGGAAAACAAGACGGCGGACACGTACGCCTCTGGGGTCTAACGGAGAGACGGGATGGTTTACGTTCACTGGCCTTATTTCCAGGTCCGCTCTAGGAACCTGGGAGGTTTCTGCGTCTCTGTGGTTATTTCTAGCTGCTACCACTTCTTGTGCCTTTACTCTGTTCTAGTCCCTGCCTTCTAAATGGGTTGGGAAGATTTGACAGAGAAATCGTTTGGGAAAACTTCAAAAGTATATATGCAAAAATAGAATAGCACGATGAATTCAATGTACCTGTCTCACACCTTCTATCAACTCATGGCAATGTTATTAACCTATAACCCAGCCCTCATTCCTTCCAACACATTGCTTGAATCTCAGACACGTGTAATTGATAAATTTAACACAGCCCCTACTGAGTTAGACACTCGCCTCTGGCACAAAATTTAGGAGACTTCCAAAAAGCTTTGCAATAGAGACAATAACATTTTAAAGTATTTTTTAAGTAAAAATTAATGCAAAAAACTACAATGAATACAATATTAATATTTTAAATACAGAATCAGTATTACTGATATTTTCCTTCTGCCCAGCTCCTATATGACTGACACAAGGCTGAAATTTAAGTATCTCTAAGAATGAGGATGCTTTTGAAAAACATAATCACAATATCATTATCACATCTAAAAATAATACCAAAAATAAGATCAAGTATCCAACCATTGTTCAAATTTTACCAGTTTTATATATTTTATAAATATATAACTAACATATATTATAAAATCATATGTGAGTAACAAAGAGGGCTGGAGTGAGAATTCTCAGGCACCTTTTATCTAAGGCGCATAAGTTATCAAGACCTTGGACATAGATCACTTGAAGCATTATGTCATCATCAAAGGTTTGGCAACAAACTTCCAATAGGCCTGGTCCAGGAAAGTTGTCTTGGGAAACCTGATAGGATATGAAATTTATGTGAATGAAAGAGTAGAACAGTAGGAAAGAGGTAGAAATGTGAAGGTCTCTCAGACAGTGGTAATGGTAGGTAAGGGTGCTAGGATGGAGTGCTGAGGAAGAAAGAAAATCAAGGAATGTTTACAGGAATAGAGATATAAAAGGAGAAACAAGGATCATAATCAGTGGAATGGGTAAAGAGAAAAGATTATTATGGCTGTGGGATTGCACAGGAAACAAAAAAGAGAAAAATGATATTTATCAATCAGAGAGATGAGTAAAATGATCACAGTCCATGAAGGAGTAGAAACTGCAGACTGATCTATGGTGGGTAAATCTCACCATTCGAAAGCTAACTAAAAAATCAGAAGTCATTTACAGTGTTCCCAATGTTAAGGCTTTCTCTTACATTCCATCAATTGCCTAAACTCCTTTAAATTTTACTTTACTTCAAATACAGATTATGGTCCTTTTTAACTGAATTATTTTGGCCTTTATTTTCCACTGTATATAGATTTACCATAACTGCAGCAATGTTGTTAACTAATCAGAGATCTTAGTTGCAGAAAATAGAATCCACACAAATAAGGTTAAATTAAAAGGGATTTCTTATGCATTCACAGAGTTTCTTGGAGACCAGAATCAAGTATAGATCACACCACACTGCCAGAAGCACCCAGCCATGAAAATGCTTCCATAGAAATCTTACTGCTGCCACTTCCGGTTCCACAAAATCCTAAACAGTAGCTGCACATAAACCAAAATACCTCTAACAACTTTGCATGTGTGGAAGGATTTCAAGCTAAAATCAAACCAGAGGATTTCAAATGAAATGTCACATGTGCACCCTCTGAAGAATGGGAGGTACGAGCTAAAAGACTCATTTCCCCTAAAATGCCTAATTTACAGACGACAGAGGCTTATCTCCTAATCAATGAATAGCCCCTAATCTGACTGGACTTGTCCCTCTTTGCATTCTTGATCAGATCATAAATACAGCCACTTCAAAACCTCAATAGACCTACCTTCCTATATATCATGAGTTTCCTGAATTGTAATTCCTTTGCTATTCCTGAATAAACTCTATTTTTGGTAATTTGAACTTGTCTCAGTTTACCTCTTTATTTAGGTTGACATATGTCAGAAGAGCTATTCAGCCTTTATCTCCGAATAGTCATTTCTCCTAGTCTTACACTGTGAAGTCAAGTGGGCCTTAGGAAGCATCAATGTGAACAAAGCTAGTGGAGGTGATGGAATTCCAGTTGAGCTATTTCAAATCCTAAAAGATGACGCTGTGAAAGTGCTGCACTCAATATGCCAGCAAATGTGGAAAACTCAACAGTGGCTACAGGATTGGAAAAGGTCAGTTTTCATTCCAATCCCAAAGAAAGGCAACACCAAAGAATGCACAAACTGCCGAACAATTGTACTCATCTCACACGCTAGTGAAGTAATGCTCAAAATCCTCCAAGCCAGGCTTCAACAGTATGTGAACCATGAACTTCCAGATGTTCAAACTGGATTTAGAAAAAGCAGAGGAACCAGAGATCAAATTGCCAACATCTGTTGGATCATCGAAAAAGCAAGAGAGTTCCAGAAAAATATCTGCTTCATTGACTATGCTAAAGCCTTTGGCTGTGTGGAACACAGTAAGCTGTAGAAAACTCTTCAAGAGTGAGAATACAAGACCACCCTACATGCCTCCTGAGAATTCTGTATGCAGGTCAAGAAGCAACAGAACTGGACATGGAGCAACAGACTGGTTCCAAATTGGGAAAGGAGTACATCAAGACTGTATATTGTCACTCACTCTGCTTATTTAAGTTCTATGCAGAGTACATCATGAGAAATGCTGGACTGGATAAAGCACAAGCTGGAATCAAGATTGCCAGAAGAAATATCAATAACCTTAGATATGCAGATAACACCACCTTTATGGCAGAAAACAAAGAGGAACTAAAGAGCCTCTTGAGGAAAGTGAAAGAGGAGAGTGAAAAAGTTGACTTAAAACTCAACATTCAGAAAACTAAGATCATGGCATCTGGTCCCATCACTTCATGGCAAATAAATGGGGAAACAATGAAAACAGTGAGAGACTTTTTGGGGGGGGGCTCCAAAATCACTGCAGATGGTGACTACAGCCATGAAATTAAAAGACTTGTTCCTTGGAGGAAAAGTTATGGTCAAACTAGACAGCATGTTAAAAAGCAGAGACATTACTTTGCCAACAAAGGTCCATCTAATCAAAGCTTTGGTTTTTCCAGTATTCATGTATGGATTTGAGAGTTGGACTATAAAGAAAGCTGAGTGGTAAAGATCTGATGCTTTTGAACTATGGTGTTGGAGAAGACTCTTGAGCATCCCTTGGACTGCAAGGAGATCCCACCAGTCCATCCTAAAGGAAATCAGTCTTGAGTATTCATTGATAGGACTGATGCTGAAGCTGAAACTCCATTACTTTGGCCACCTGATGCAAAGAACTGACTCAGTAGAATAGACCCTGATGCTGGGAAAGATTGAAGGTGAAAGGAGAAGGGGATGACAGAGGATGAGATGGTTGGATGGCCTCACCGACTTGATGGTCAGAGTAAGCTCCAGGAGTTGGTGATGGATAGGGAAGCCTGGCGTGCTGCAGTCCATGGGGTCGGAAAGAGTCGGAACACCACTGAACTGAACTGAACTGAGTCTTACACAAGCACATCTGCTCAGCAAAAGCTACATGACACAGGAAATCCTAGTGACAAGGAGATCTGGGAACTGGAGATTTTACTGCTGCAGGTTCAGTGTACAGAAGGCACACTGCAACTGGGTTGCAGAGGTGTAGAGTGAGCAATCTTTGCTACTGGTCACAGTTGCTACCTGGGATTCATTTCACCCCTTTTCCTTCTTAAAAAACTGATTTTGTTCCCATATCCACTATTCATAAGCATAAATTGAATAACTCAGGAGAGTCTACCCTTATTTTAAGTTCCAGGGCAGTTTATGAGTAGTCGTTTTTGTAAATCCTATACTTTTATAGATGATTGGTTTACAAATATGTAAATCCTATGCCTTTATAGATGATTGGTTTACAAATTTAGGTTTAAACCGATAAGCAAAAGCATTCCCCTGCTGGCTGTTATAAGTTCAGAGATAGGCAGGGGATCTAAATTGTCATAATTACACTTTAATGATTGAGAGGGGAGGTTGTGCTTTTCCTTTGCTTCAAGAGCAAAGAACATTTTGCTTAAGGTGCTTCAGGCTGCAGTATTAAAGATAGCTGTAAGCTTAGGCAGCCTAAGCGTAACGCTGACTAACTGGTCAAATTTGGTTGTATTCTTGCTTCATATTGTTGGTAATCCCAGTTAGACTTAAAAGTGGCCCGTGCAAGGATCGAACCCACGACCTTGGCACTATTAGCACCACGCTCTAACCAACTGAGCTAACCAGCCCTTGCACAGCGTACTATTCTTTGTTAATAGTTTAACTGCATTGATCTAGAATTTCTTGATCACAAACAAATATCAGTCCTATTTATACTGGGTCCGCTCCTGTTAAAGGAAAAGGAAAGAAAAAAGTCTATCAAGGTCAAGAATGAACCTTACCTTTCAGGACATACCTTCTTTGAACCGATACAAATGCATTTTGTAATGCAAACTCTTTTGTAACAAGTACAAAACCCATTTTTAGTGAAAATGGCAAATTGGAACATTTGATAGTAAGGACTTTGATATATTTGCATCTTGCAGACCACAGTAAAAGATGGTAAGATAAAAGGAAAAGAGTCTTCCTACCTGTAGACTCTTTGGGAATGAGAAGAATAAGTGCTTGGAAGAAATACGAGCAATATTTTTAAAGAACAATTGAATTAAAATAATCCATCCATCCAAACACCCACTCATCCATCCCTGAGCAAGAATTAAAAGCTTCCTTCCAAGAGCAAATAATGGAAATGTAATACTAGTGATAAATGAAAGACATATAACCTTAATAATGAGCTAGAAAAAAACTCAATGTGAAAAAGCTCTAAATGAACCCAGGGAATAGTAATGAACAAAGCTTTCCATGAACAAATGAGGAACTAGGTCTGAGGTGGAAAAAAAAATGAGCTGATGTTTAGGACAGGTAGAAAAAAATATACATTGAATTTGGGAATGAATGTGGTGTGGTGAGAATGAAATGGACCTGCTTTTTAAGATTGCTATGCAACACTTCAGTTCTAGTTTTTCAGTACTTCCTATTTAGACATCACAGGTGTAAATAAAATCTCGTTTAGCTACTCGTTTATTGTGGACCAAAGACTATTTATGTGTTTTAAACGAATTAATATATTTAAACATAACAACTAATTTATGAGATGAATGTTACAATCATGCTCGTTTTACAAATAACTGAGGACAGAGTTTAGAGTCAGCATTCTGATCATTTGACTCTAGAGAACTTCCTTTTCATTGTCATTAAATTGCTCCTTAAAATCGGTGTTTATCATTTTTTTTTTAGTGGATGGCCATATACTGAGAACCCTCCTATTCAAAAAACCAAATTTATAGCATCTTGATTTATACCCCAGGATATTAATATTAATCTCACCACTAATACTGAATATGTAACATGGATTTGAAAACTCCTATCCCAGGTAAGGAAAACTCTGAGCATCAGCCATGTGCACTGTATTATTATGGCAGGGCAATTCTTTCTAGCAATTTTACTGTATTATTTAGTGATTCACTTCCTTTTCTTGGTTCCCCTATTAGAAAAGGAGATATATTGAGAGCAAACACCTTAGAGACATTGCTTTTTTTTCCTCTCTTTTTGCTCTGATTTTTTTTTTCTCCAAGAAACAGTTTCCTTACAGAAAACAAAACAAAATGAAATAAAGACAAGCCCTCTGTTGTACCTTTTAGCTGCCAGCTCTCTGCTATCGTTGTTTTGTTAATTGGAGTGGGATCTGTTCACTGTCTAAGCAGGTTCTAGAACCCGCTAGCAAGGAAATTTGCAGACTCTTCTCTGCAAAGAGGTTCCAATTCCAAATACAGAACTCTTAACAGGCTAACACAAAGGCTCGCACAGGTTTCCATCTTAAAGGACAAAAACTGGAGGGAAACCTTGGCCCGTACGGGGATCGAACCCGCGACCTTGGCGTTATTAGCACCATGCTCTAACCAACTGAACTAACCGGCCTGGTTAACAGCACCTCTCTAAAAACTGCAAACGACACTTAAACAGCATTCTTTTGCAGTTTACAGTGGGAAGAACGATTTGCTTCCTTTCCTTTCCCCGTCTTTCCCCATTGGCTGAGAAAATGGATGCAAAAGCTTCTCATTCTGCCTCAAGAAAGTGCCCGTCTTCCGGAAAAACTTAAAGCTTTCTCAAACTTCGGATTCTGACCCGAGAAGATTTAGGCCAAAGTCCCCAGGAAGGGCTTCCTGAGACCGCGACTGGTGCATCACGGAACTGACCACGAAGCCTCCAGAGGCCTCGAAGGACTCGGCTCCGGAGCGCAAGATCCAGATTCCTCTCTACTCCCGGAGATCCTTAAGCTTCCCTCGGAAGCCTCGGGTTCCATGAACCTGAACCCTGTCGCCGTCTGGCCTCTGGGTGGTTTTGCCGGCCCCGCCATCCGGAATCCGCAGCTGTGAGCCCGGGGTCTCCGGCTCCGCGCGCGGGAATGTCTGAGTCTTGGTATTGCACTGTTGGTCATCAAACACGTGGTGGCGCCCGACAGAGCGGCTGGGGTCAGCGGGAGCGGAAGAACCTTGGGGATGACTTCTCAAGAGCCTCTAACCCGGCCACCTCTATACCAAGTGGTGTCGGGAGTCAGGTCTGTTATCTGGACCGGAGAGGAAAGTTGGGATCTGAAAGGAGAGGAGGGGCAGGGGCCCGAGTTGGGCAACTCTATGAAAAGAGGCGGGAAACCCCCTTCGAGAGGCATAACCGCGAGGTGAACCTTGCCGGCAGGGGTCAACCCAGGGAAGGGCCTGCAGAGGAGCTAATTCTAAATTCCCTATTCACCCTCTGCTCTTTTCTGGATTCTACTTCTTCCTCCTTCCCAACACGACTATTCCTGTTAAGTTAGAGATAGTAGTGTTATTAGAAATTAACTGACCTGTGTTCGTGGCATTCTCAAGGCAAGAATACTGAAGTGGTTTGCCATTCCCTTCGCCAGAGGACTGAAATCAGATTGATTATATTCTTTGCAGCCAAAGATGGTAACATTCTATACAGTCAGCCAAAACAAGACCGGCAGCTGACTGTAGCTCAGATTATGAACTCCTTATTGCAAAATTCAGACTTAAATTGAAGAAAGTAGGGAAAATCACTAGACCATTCAGGTATGACCTAAATCAAATCCCTATGATTATACAGTAAAAGTGACACATAGATTCAAGAGATTAGATCTGATAGACAGAGTGCCTGAAGAACTATCGACGGAGGTTCACGACATTCGACAGGAGGCAGTGATCAAGACCATCCCCAAGAAAAAGAAATGCAAAAACGCAAAATGATTGTCTGAGGAGGTCTTACAAATAGCTGAGAACAGAAAAGAAGCTAAAGGCAAAGGAGAAAAGGAAAGATATACCCATTTGAATGTAGAGTTCCAAAAAAAGCAAGGAGAGATAAGAAAGCCTTCCTCAGTGATCAGTGGAAAGAAATAAAGGAAAACAATAGAATGGGAAAGACTAGAGATCTCTTCAAGAAAATTAGAGATACCAAGGGAACATTTCATGCAAAGATGAGCACAATAAAGGACAGAAATTGTATGGACCTAACAGAAGCTGAGGACATTAAGAAGAGGTGGCAAGAATACATGGAAGAACTATACAAAAAAGATCTTCATGACCCAGATGACCTCGATGATGTGATCACTCACCTAGAGCCAGACATCCTGGAATGCAAGGTCAAATGGGCCTTAGGAAGCATCGCTATGAACAAAGCCAGTGGATGTGATGGAATTCCAGTTGAGCTGTTTCAAATCCTAAAAGATGATGCTGTGAAAGTGCTGCACTCAATATGCCAGCAAATTTGGAAAACTCAGCAGTGGCCACAGGTCCGGAAAATGTCAGTTTTCATTCTAATCCCAAAGAAAGGCAATACCAAAGAATGTTCAAACTATTGCACAATTGCACTCATCTCACATGCTAGCAAAGTAATGCTCAAAATTCTCCAAGCCAGCTTCAATAGTATATGAATCCTGAACTTCCCAATATTCAAGCTAGATTTAGAAAAAGCAGAGGAACCAGAGATCAAATTGCCAACATCTGCTGGATCATCAAAAAAGCTAGAGAACTCCAGAAAAACAGATACTTCTACTTCATTGACTATGCCAAAGACTTTGATTGTGTGGATCACAACAAACTGTGGAAAATTCTTAAAGAGATGGGAATACCAGACCACCTTACCTGCCTCCTGAGAAATCTGAATGCAGGTCAAGAAGCAACAGTTAGAACCAGACATGAAACAATAAACTGGTTCCAAATGGGGAAAGGAGTAGGTCAGTGCTATATATTGTCACCCTACTTATACAGTGTACGTCATGTGAAACACTGGGCTGGATGAAACACAAGCTGGAATCAAGATTGCAGGGAGAAATATCAATAACCTCATGTATGTGGATGACACCACCCTTACGGCAGAACATGAAGAGTAACTAAAGAGCCTCTTGATGAAAGTGAAAGAGGAGAGTGAAAAGTTGGCTTAAAACTCAACATTCAAAAAAAATAAGATTATGGCATCCTGCCCCATCACTTCATGGCAAATAGATGGGGAAACAATGGAAACAGTGAGAGACTTTATTTTGGGGGGCTCCAAAAATCACTGCAGATGGTGACTGTAGCCATGAAGTCAAAAGACCCTTGCTCCTTGGAAGAAAAGCTATGACCAACCTAGACAGCATATTAAAAAGCAGAGACATTACTTCGCCCACAAAGGTCTGTCTAGTCAAAAGCTATGGTTTTTCCAGTAGTTATGTGTGGATATGAGAGTTGGACTATAAAGGACCAGAGAACTGATGCTTTTGAACTGTGGTGTTGGAGAAGATTCTTGAGAGTCTCTTGAACAGCAAGGAGGTCAAACCCATCAATCCTAAAAGAAATCAGTCCTGAATATTCATTGGGAGAACAAATGCTGAAGTTGAAACTCCAATATTTTGGCCACATGATGCAAAGTACTGACTCACTGGAAAACTCTTTCTCTGATGCTGGGAAAGATTGAAGGCAGGAGGAGAAGGGAACGACAGAGGATGAGATGGTTGGATGGCGTCACCGATTGGATGGACATGAGTTTGTGCAAGCTCCAGGAGTTGGTGATGGACAGGGATGCCTGGGGTGCTGCAGTCCATGGGATCGCAAAGAGTCAGAAAGGACTGAGGGACTGAACTGAATTGACCTGTTTGCATATACATTTATGTATATTACATAGTTTCTTTTGGTTATGCACTGCTAGTAAATAAAGTTTTTAATATAATATTTGAAATTCACTTGTTTTTTTTTTCTTCCTGGATGTGGGAATCATACTCTTTGGTTGGCTGAATCTGCCGGTTTTTTTCTTGCTTTCCATTTCACTAAAATTTTGCTTTTAATATCATACATATAAATGATTCTTCTGGCCCTTCAGCACCTTTCACTAATTTTGTATGTCTTTTAACAAATGTCTTCATTTGTTTTGTTCTTTGGTGAAAATTCTGAAAGTTTGAATAGCAGAATATTAGTAGTAGTACCTGACATTCTGGTTCTACTCAAGTACTTGGTATGTTTAAGTGGTTTTTGAGACTCTTGGCCCTATTCAGACTTAAATGGTAGGCTGCAGTTTCTTGCTTTGTGTTAAAGGTCAGTTCCCTGGGAAGTAAACATTGAGATGGAGATGGGGATGCCAAAGCAGTGACCCAGGGGAGGCCGGCTCCAGGACCATAGCTTGTCTCCTCCTTCACCCCCACTCTCACCCCCCACCCCCACTGGAGCTGATTCATCGCAGCTCCAGCTGGCAGCAGCCTTTTCTGGGGATGGTTGCTTCTGAAATTCCTCAGAGATAACCAATTGCTTCTCCTTGAGCCTTGTGTAAGATGGTGTTAGAGTCTTATTGGAATCACTCTTAGAATCAACCGCCATGAGAGGGTGAAGGAAACAGGATTAGGAAGAGGCAGAAGTTGAACTTGATATTGTAAAAGAAGCCTCAGTTCAGCTTACTAGGATATCTGAACCTGAAATGGTCCTTTAGTAATATTCTGAATTGAGACTGGATTTGAGCTACACTCAAGGGTTGGTGTACTCTTGAGCAAGGTTTACTCTTTCCGCTTGAGGATAGTGCCCAGAGACCAACCCAGCTGTAAGCCATTGGAAATCAACATTCCTGAAATGGAGAAATAAGTGCCACCACTCTGGAGGGTGATTTGACAGGTGCATCACACCACTGTTCTTTCCGAAATCCTGTGCCAGATATACGCTTTTGACTAGTATCTTTGACCAGTAACCCCTCCTTCAACACACTACTATAGAAGAGAGCAGGTGTGGTTAAAATAATATGGTGGTTAATAGACGATCACTTCATTTTTTCTTTTGGGCTTCAACAAAGGTCTCTGATACACACTCCCCCACCCCTAACAACTCATATAACACCCACCCACCCCCACCCCCACACACACATCGGTTGCCAGAGTTTATAGCCTAGTTGAATCCAGTGGTGTCCACTCTGAAACAATTTCTCAGGAGGAGATAGTCATCTTAATCCAGTACCTGTATTTTTTCTTCCAAAAGAACATTTTTCTTTGGTTTTAACTGACACTAGTTTGCTTTTTTTTTTTTCTTTTATCACCTGTCAAACTAGTTTCTAAATTCATTATAACCGAGAAACATATGAAATTATGTTCAAATAGAGTGTAAACATAAATTTCGTCAAGGTAGGCTCCGTGGCTTAGCTGGTTAAAGCGCCTGTCTAGTAAACAGGAGATCCTGGGTTCGAATCCCAGCGGGGCCTGTTGGAGCTGTGTTTTGTCTCTGGTTTTTGCGATTTTAGCCTCATAGAAAATGTTTTTCTCTAAGTGAGTAGAAACTAACTTGAATTGACACTGGATGAATATCCTAGTACTCAGGACTTAAGCTTTGCTTGGGAAAAATGGGGTACTTTGTAGAAGAGGACAGAAGTAAAAGGGTAAATAATATCTGGAGAAGCATTCCCGACACATAGACCAGAAGTAATTTAAGGACTCCGATTCTTTGTCTGAATCATGATCTTAGCAGTGGATAGGTAGCCTAGCCTAGCAGAGGTTTGCCCCTTTGTCTAACTATTGGAATCAAGTGAAGGAGATTCAACAGCTTTAAATACATGCCCTTTCAGATATCCTTTGGATTTGCCTGATTACTGGAGAGCTTTAAATATTTTTTGCAACTTCAGATACACTTGGAGTAGGGTTGGCACTCAAGTTTTGTTTTGTTTTTTTTTTTAAATAGACCATTAAATAGCTAATGGCTTTTCCAATTTCAAGGTAATATGTAGAAGTATTAGTACCAAGCATCTTTAAGGAGCAATGGATAGGGTATGAAGACAGAGGTCCATGGTCAGAAGTGATTAGTTTAAATCCTCTGTCACTGAACCTTTTCCTGCTACTCACCACTTCTAGGAAACCTTCAATTTTCCTTTGCATTTCTGCTCTTAGCCTCATCCTAAAGAAGGTAAGGGAGAAAAAAGAGAAGGGGCTAAAAAAAAAATAACAAACAAACAAACAAAAAACACCTAATGTAAATGGTGAATTGAGTACTGTAATAGCGGTTTCTACTTTTCAAGATATTCTGGACTTGGTCATCACTGAAGTTTTTGAAAAAAGAAGAATATGGTTAGTGACAAAGAAGAGTGGTTAGTGACAAAGCATATAAAGCATCTAGCAAGAGTTTAGAGACAAATGAAGTCTTACACTTGTTTCTAAGCAGATTTTTACATAAAAGTTCTGATAAAGCCATTAAGTCCTAAAAACAAAGATGTTTCTGCTTATCTGTTGTTTCTTTTGACATTCTAAGATATACCTTAACATAATTAGGCTCTACAAATGTCCACTTCCCCATACTTAGTAATGTGCACAGAATTCTACAAGCAATGATTGCACCCTAAGTACCTTCTTGCTTCTCATTGTCTTGGCCCAACAGAATAATTACTCCTTTGTTGAGCATCTGAGAATGCAAATGTGCCAGAAGACTGACATTTTAAAGAATCTCTTCAAATGGAGTTGAATCTAGTCAATGAAATCCTGTACCTCTAGAAGTGTTGAGTACTTAATGGGTCTAAATGATAAAAGGTTGTTATTCTATAAAACAGTTTTATACAAGTCATGGACATTCTCAATTGTGTCTTTGTTAAAGGGACTTCTCCCTAGTTAAACTACTATTTCTTTCTTGACCTACCTTATTCTTCATTCAAACTTCCTTCCCCATTAAATGTTCTCTGGCTTTGGATCCTCAGATGGACAGCTCCTCTTCTGTGCTCTGAGGGTAAAATTGACATTGTCTTAAGCCAGCTGTGTGGTTTTTTCTTCTTCATGTCCAGGTATGCACTTTCCATGTTGGATACTGGATAAAGTTAGATGAACAAATTCAAATGGAATGTCCCTAGAAAAGGTGGAAAATTAAGGCATGGTGATGAGGGAAGATGTTAGGGAAAGAGAAGTCTCTGGAGCTGACCCTTCCTTGGCTGCCTGCCTGGAGCTAATCTTTCAAAATAAACATATCTGAAAGAGGTCTCTGCCTAATTTCAAACTTACATTTCCATTGCCACCAGGATTTTACATGAGTACCACTTGCATCATACACCATGAACTCAACTAATCATTATTTCCACTAGAAATCTATTATTAAACCTGCTGCCTTACCCCACCAATCAAATTATCACAGTCTTCCTGATCTACATTCAACATATGTGAGATGTTCATCTATTTGGTTCTTATTTGGACCTTCTTCACTACAATCTCTAACAGCCTCTTCCTGTTCTCCCTGTCCTCAAGACTGGCCATCCAAAGTCATTCTCAACCCAGAAGACATATATCTCTGGCTTAAAATACAAAACATCATTTCCTCCCTAAAATTTCCCAGTCTTAAACATTTCTTTTTCTAATATATGCATTTAAACTTGTATATTTTCCTCTAAGCACTACTCTAGTTGCTTGTTCTATTTTCATTCTTTCAATTCAAAGTATTTTCTAGTTTCCATTGTCCTTATATTTTACTTAGAAGTGTACTGCTCAAGTTTCCCAGTATTAGAATTTTTATAGTTATCATTTTGTTATTGACCTCAAGTTTAATTCTGTTATTGTTAGAAAACATTTTTAAAAATTGTTTGAATCCTTGTAACTTTATTAAGACTTGTTTGGGGGCCCTTTTTGCTTTGGTGTATGTTTAATGTGCACTTGAAAATAATGAGAATTCTGCAGTAGTTGGATGTACTATGTGATAAATGTCAACTAGGTCAAGTTGAATAGTTACCAGCTATGGCTCATCTTCTCTATTCCTATTTATTTCCCCTTTTCTGTAAGTTTCTCATCAGCTACTAAAAGTGATCTCTAAAATCACCAACCATAGTTGTGCTTATTGTAGTTCTTGTTTTAGCTTTTTCAGTTTTGCTTCATATAAGAATTGACATGTCTTCTTGCTGAATTGATCACTATCATTATGAAATGCTCTTTATCTTTGGTCTTACTTTTTACTTGTCTCCTCTGTTTGTCAACCAGGTTTCTAATGGTTGGTGTTTGCACAGTTACCCCGACACTTTATTTTCAACTTGTTGTCTTATTTTTCAAGTATATTTCTTGTAAGCAGGACACAAAAGGCTTTTGTTTTTCTTTGTTTTATTTTACTATTTAGCCAGTCCATTTATGCCTTTTAATTGTTTAGTCCATTTACATTAAAAGCAATTATATATATCTGGGTTTAAGTTGACATCATTATTTGTTTTCCATTTAATCTTTATTTAACCTAAGATGTAGTATCATTTCCCTCCAGCTACTTTTAAGATGTTTTTAATCTTTATTTTTCAAGAATTTCAACATAATTTGGCTAGCTATAGTTTTCTTTATGTTTATCCAGGTTGTTATTTGCTGGGCTTATTTTTCCCTCACTGAGCTATAAGTACCCTTAAGTTTAGAGCATTTTAACATATGTAAATCACACTTTAAAAAAGAAATAAACCTTCAGTGTAGATATACATGACATCTACACTCCAAGAAATAGAGATTAGTCTCCACTCCCTCTCTTATCAGATTCAAATTGAAATATACCTCACCCTCTTTGGGAGGCACATCCATCTTGCTTTTGATCTGGCCCATATATCACCATTTAGTCTTATTTCTTTCCATGCCTTGCTTCTAATGCTTGGATTCCCACCCTCTCCAACCCAAAGATTATTCTTATTTCGTTCAGTTCCCAACAACAAAAAAATTCCCTTACTAACCTCTAACCATCACACTTCTTTTCATCTATTAAGTCTTAGACTTGGTGTCATTTTCTCTTGGAAACCTTCAAGGGCATTCCAATTTTTTGGCTGTTCAAGCAGGCTTTTCTGAACATTGTGGTAGATATGTTTGGTAAACGCATTTTTACTTGTATTTATTATTGATTTTAAAAAGAAAAAAAAAGAGAATAAACAAAAATGGAAACATTTCGAAGACCCAGGGCAAGAAGGAATATTTATCTCTACCTGCTTATTCTTTATGTGTGGTTTCTGTAGTGTAGTGGTTATCACATTCGCCTCACACGCGAAAGGTCCCCGGTTCGAAACCAGCTGGAAACATGCTTCAGCTAGCGTTCATTTTCCATTTCCACAGGAGATCTCTGTACAATGATTTTGCGGTACCAGACTTCAAAATATATACCACATTTGCCCTTCTTTTGAGGCCCAGGGGTTTAAAACGAAAAGCTGTCCGGACGCCATCTGCTCTGAAGCCCGGGTTTCCCCTATCCCACCCGCTCGTTCCCCTCCTGCACTCGGCGTCCTGCTGGAAGGACCGAGGGGCCAGCCTGGGGTCAACCGGAGGAGACCCCTGCTGCACCGGGCCTGCGCCGCGCGGGCGACACGGTCTCCCTCGGACGAACGGGTTTTCTGCAGAGTGACTTCCTCCTGACCTTCAGAGGGAGAAAAGTGCTTCACTTCGAAACCAGACAGCGATTGCACAACTGTTCAGTTATGATTACTCCTATTAGTACCATCTAGTAGTTCCAAAGCTCATCAGGCATAGATGGGGAAAGAAGAGTTGTGGGGAGCAGTTGGAGTGGGGGGATGGATAAGAGGAGATTCCCGTCCTCAAAAACTCCCCGGGTATCTGTACTGGAGAAAAGAAGGCTCTTAACCTGCATTTTGGGGAGCACCCTTCCCCCCCGTTCCCACCACCCCAGAAAGATCCTGAGACTGTTTCTCCATGGGGCTAGATTTTAGGCTATTCAACCGCAGTGGAACAGGCCAGACCCGTCCCCCTCCCCCCGGTCACCCCCCACCTCTCACCCCCCGCCCTCCCAGGCCCAGGGCGGACTACCTGCCCTGGCTGTTGCGTGGAGCCTCCTCTTCAGCGGAATCAAACTCGACGTTCTAAAACTCAGCATCTAGCATCCAGCTCCGCCCTAAGTGGGAGGCCAGCAGGCGGAAACGGTCTCGGATCAAAGGAAGGATCTTGAGCGTTCTTGAAATCAGTTACGTGCCAGCAGTTTGAGGGATTTCCCGGAAATAAGAAAGGGTTGAAGAGTTTGGTGGCTCTTTTATGTGTATTTCATGATATATTTTGCTAAAAGTCACTTTAGATGGATGGTTTTTCTTTTGGAATGGGCGTTAACACAAAAAATAGCATGCTTCCACTTGACCCATATTCAGGGAAATGACACTTTGTCTCCAGGTGTTCAGCTCAGTTAACAACCGCGCCTGCGTTCAGTGACCACATGGGGGCGACAGAGACTGAGTTCACTGGATGGGAAGCTGGGGCCCAGAATTTGCCCCCAATAGTCCTACCAGTAGACTAAGAGGATTCTCACTATCTTTCTGATGTGAATTCTTTCAGACTTATTGGGGGAATTTAACTGATTTTTTTCCTTAGCTGTTAAGTCACACCAGATCGCATATTCTGGATATTTTGACTAGATAAAGGCAAAAGGAGGCAGAAACGAGATGAAGCTTTCTTAGAGTAGGCTGTAGCAGTTGGAGGGCTGAGAAGTTTTTCACATCAAAATACATTTTGAAGGTAAAACAAGACAACTTCCTCACATCCACGGAATGAAAGAAAATTTGAAGTAAAGAATATTGCCAAGATTTTTTTTCCTGCCTAAATACCTGAAAAGTTGAAATTGTCACTAAGTGAAATATGCAAGCTTGGGGTTGGAGAGGGTCTTCTTGGGGACACTCAGAAACTGGTGATCCTCTCTTCTTCCAACCTTGAAGGGAAACGATGAATACTTGTTTTTAGTCGAATGAATAAAAAGCAGCCTGTCGAGCTGTGATGGCCGAGTGGTTAAGGCGTTGGACTCGAAATCCAATGGGGTTTCCCCGCGCAGGTTCAAATCCTGCTCACAGCGTTCTCATTTTCGGTGGATCCTTCACTCTTGAAATTTCCAAATAATTTACTGCCATCCCACGCAGCATGCATGCAGAAAACTCTCTTGAAAGAAAATTATGATACTTTAAAAGAGAGTGGGCGCCAGCCAGATTAGAGTTCCAGAGTTCTTTTTCATAGTCTGAGCCTCTGTGAGCATCCAGAGCCCAGCCTACCCACTGTCCACAGGAGGCTTGGATCACGCTCAAAAATACTGGCTTCGTTGAGATGGTTTAAGTCTGTAAAGAGTGATCACAGTACCAAAGAGAACAGAGGAGACGCTGGGAAAGTTTCTCCTTGTGATTATAGAGAGCTGCAGCTACTTTAAATCATTCCCAGGCAACCATCTTCAGTGTTTGTCCTGATACCAGCGGCTGCAGGTAAGAGCCATAAAAATGGAAGATAATACTCCACCGTATTTGCCACGCTCTCTTTAAGAGAAAGGCTTTTATACAAACGAGGAAACTGAGGCACAGAGGGAATATATTTTACATTCTCACTTTGTTTTGAATTTCAAAACCATACAAAGTCTCGTCTCCTCAAGGTACTAAAACACTGTTTTAAAGCACTTTTGCATTTTCAGCTGTTTTGCCTACTTTGAACAGCTAGGTACATTTTTAAGCCAATTTTATTGTTTTCTGAGTTTGTTAAATGAGATTCTCAAAATGTATATTTTTATTGAATTCTTGTCTCCTTAAGGATTTTGAGGGCAGATGAACATTCTGCAGGAAAAAACTGTGTGTGTGTGTGTGTGTGTGTGTGTGTGTGTGTGTGTGTGTATGTGTGTGTGTGTTGGGGGCGGATGGGAGGTGGAAATGAAGACCTCAAAACTAGCACTAATATAAGCTGGGTAAGACAGGATTTGAAGCTGAATAAGGAATAGATAACTGACTCCACAGAGATTTCATACTAAGCAGCAAACAAGCAAACAAGTTTTCAATGTATAGTCAGTAAGTAAGTGAAGACTCCCCATTGTTTTCAAAGAAACCATTTTCTGTAAATCTATATTATGGAACCAAATCAGAAAAGAAATCATGCTTCCCAGAAGTCAGTTTAGTCTCTGGTTTTAACCCCTTACTAGACTTTTTTAAAAATCAATCATTTCTTTTGTTGACATGAACTACAGGTAATGATGAAAATATGAACATGAGGGGTCTTTAAACAGTGAGGGCCAGTGGCGCAATGGATAACGCGTCTGACTACGGATCAGAAGATTCTAGGTTCGACTCCTGGCTGGCTCGTTAAGCTGACTTTTTTTTTTTATTCTCCCTCCTAGGTATCCTTTTCTAAAGGATACTGAAACAATTTTTAAAAGTCCTCCGAATGTATTTTCGTGGAAATGATCCCTCAATTTTCGTCCGTTGGGTCTGAAAGAGACTTCCGAATCATCAAAGGACCATCCAGAAAGCTTTTCTTCCTACTTTTCATCGCTTCTTGAACTTGATAAAAGTGACTGACTGAAAAAGACCATTGGAAGGGAGGTTTTTACATCAACGAAACTTTAAAGAAAAACGAAAAAAAAAATTTCGCCTACTAGTATCTTTTCCATCAATATTTTTAGCCAATGGGAAAAGTCCTCACTCTGAAGACCATCCTGGAAAGCTCTTTCCTCGCATCAGTTCAGTTCAGTCGCTCGCTCAGTCGTGTCTGACTCTTTGAGACCCCATGAATCGCAGCTCGCCAGGCTTCCCTGTCCATCACCAACTCCCGGAGTCTATCCAAACCCATGTCCATCGAGTTAGTGATGCCATCCAGCCATCTCATCCTCTGTCGCCCCCTTCTTCTCCTGCCCCCAATCCTTCCCAGCATTAGGGTCTTTTCCAATGAGTCGACTCTTCGCATGAGGTGGCCAAAGTATTGGAGTTTCAGCTTCAACATCAGTCCTTCCAATGAACACCCAAGACTGATCTCCTTTAGGATGGACTGGTTGGATCTTCTTGCAGTCCAAGAGACTCTCAAGAGTCTTCTCCAACACCACAGTTCAAAAGCATCAATTCCTCGCATGGCTACTGGGAAAAAGATAAAAGACATCTCTCATGGAAATGCAGAGTCAAGAAATGTGGCAGAGACGCGATGCGTGAGGTTCTTTATTTTAGGATGGGGGTTGACTAAGAAGAGCCCGGATAGCTCAGTCGGTAGAGCATCAGACTTTTAATCTGAGGGTCCAGGGTTCAAGTCCCTGTTCGGGCGTCTCTGTTTTGCTTCCCAGGTGGCGCTAGTGGTAAAGAACCTAACTGCCGACATTGGAGACACGGGTGGACCCTGGGTCGGGAAGACTCCTTGGAGGAGGACACGGCAACCCGCTTCAGTGTTCTTGCTTGGACAATCCCAAGGACAGAGGAGCGGGCTGGCTAGAGTCCATAGCGTCGCAGAGTCGTACACGACTGAAGCGGCTTAGTACACACACGCCCCTGAGGCCCAGCCGGTGCTCCTCATCCCTGGTATTTACCCACCTGCCGGAAACGTCTATCTTACGGACTTAGGCAGCAGCTGGGAAAGCGGACCTCAAGTGGACAGAAGAACCAAGAGGAACGCCCTCCCCACTATTTTTTAAAGGTGAGCATGTAAGGAAGACGTGGAAAGGTAGCGTTGGAGCGGCATCTCCAAAGAGAAGAGACTTGCCTCTTTCTCTGTGTTGAGGCAGAACAGAGAGGCTTGGGGGAATTCCTCAAACTAAACCAAGAGGATCTTCATAGGTGGCTAGATTTCCGAATGTGTAACTTGTATCCTCGCTCTGCACCCCAGGTAAAGTTCACCACCACGAGGGAAACGTTTAAGTTTCTGGACCTCGGATTATAATCACACCAGCCGGTATCATAAGTACAAAAGCAACCTACCAGGTAGGGTTAGTGGCCCGTACGGGGATCGAACCCGCGACCTTGGCGTTATTAGCACCACGCTCTAACCAACTGAGCTAACCGGCCACCACAGAAATGTGCGTCTTTTATTAAAGTAAATTGGTTTACAATTTTGTTTTAGTCTAAAAACATTTAAAAAAAAATTTTTAATCCTTCTTCCTCAAATCACAATCATAGATTTTAATGAAGAATCTATACTATTTCAATTCTTCGTATTTGGACTAGACAATCCACGGAGAAATTTTTGTGCAGAGGTTGAGCCTGGTTTATTTGTAGAAAAAGCACTGTAATATGATCTTCAATCGTGGGTGAAGGGAGCCTTCCGTTTTTAAAAGCATGTCCCTACTGGATCACAAATTGCAAATAATTTGTACCTTACAGACCTAATGTTTTCAAGTTGGCATTAAAAGTTCCACCCAGTGATACAGCGCATTCTCTGTATCACTCATCTTCCATTTTGCGAATGGAAGGATCCAAGCACGAGGTTGGAGCAGAGAGAGTGAGATGAGCTCGTTGGCCCTCGGGGAAGCAGTAGTTTTTATCACTTGAAGTTGAAGGAATCTCCGGCATCCTTGGGAAATGTCCCTTTACATTTCCTGGGGTTGCATTTTTTTTTTTTTCCTACTTTTTGAACTTTCCTGCTGACCGACCCCTAGTTAAATTTTCACCGAATATATTCATTTAAAGCTAAATGATTCAAGAAGTAATGATTTTTGTTGATTTTTAAGCCGACGCTGGTGCAAGGGGTAAGTATTCAACAGTGAAAGCCTCAAGTCCCGCCAGTCTTCTAGGTTTTACTTCTCTAGTCATCAAGAGCTCTTGTCCTGGTAAGGCTTACAGGTGCTCAAAGGTCACAGAAAAGAGATCTGTTAACTCTTGGGCAGTCCCACGTCCTCTGAACTTTTCAAAATGAACTACTTTCTGGCTTTTTAGAATTCTTCTACATTTCAAAATGTGTGTGTAGACCCCTGATGTTCACTTAGAAAGCTATCGCTAAAGAATGAGCGTGTTTTAGCAATTTGAACTCCAAAAGAATTACTGTAAATAAGGAACAACTGAAATTGATCGTGCCCTGCTTCTTACAGATGCCTTTGAAGTGAAGTCGCTCAGTCTTGTCCGACTCTGCAACCCCATGGACTGTAGCCTACCGGCTCCTCCGTCCATGGGATTTTCCAGGCAAGAGTACTGGAGTGGGTTGCCATTTTCTTCTCCAGGGGATCTGATGCCTTTAACATCTAAATGCATACTAAATAAAGCACTAAGTGTTTTGCTCTGGGGTTTTTAAAACCCCTCTTTTCCTTAAAGGAATTACTGGTAGTTGTGGAAGAATTAATGTATATAGGCACAGCATTACGTTTTGCCTTAGAAATTAAGGGTAAATGTATGCAACTCCTCAGTATATAAGACTATAGACTTATTATATTGTATATTTGAAGACGATGGACATATAGTTTGGCGTCAGTATCTCATACTTCGCGTTACAAAACAGTGAGAAACAGCTGCCGAAACCCGGGATTGAACCAGGGACCTTTAGATCTTCAGTCTAACGCTCTCCCAACTGAGCTATTTCGGCCACAGCGTGTTGACACACTTGTCAACTAATCCCTTTAAATAGTCTTTCCTTAACTACTTCCATTTCAGAAAAATATAAGAAACCTTTTTGTCTTCTTTTCTGAAAACATAATACACTTCCCCTTTCAAAAGTAACTGTACCAACAACAACAAAAGACAATCGGGAAACATCCCCAAATTTCCTGAGTATGATAGGAGGAACAAAAGAATAGAGTGGTAAAAGAAATTTTCTGTATGTTTCTTAAGGATATGAATTGGAGAGCCGAAGGGGCGTGGTGATTCATGGCTTCCTGTTGGAGTGCTAAGCTTCCTAGAACTCAAGACAACACAGTTTAGGATCATTTCTAGCTTGACGCTTAAATATTTTCTATTCTTTCAGTCATTATTTCTTTCTATTCTATTAAAGTACAAGTTATATACAGTAAAGCACTCAAATTTTTTAAAATTTATTTTTATTGTAACAAATTCAATAAAGACTTTTTACTTTACAGTATTGTGTTGGTTTCGCTATACATTGGAAGATCCCCTGGCGAAGGAAATGGCAACCCACTCTGCCATGGAGAATCCCATGGGCGGAAGAGCCTGGTAGGCTACAGCCCACGGGGTCACAGAGAGTAGAACATGACTGAGCGACTTCACTTTCACTTTCTTTACTTATCCACTCTAATGTTGATAGACATTTGGCTTTCAGTTTGTGGTTATTATAAAAAGTACTGAACTTTCTTGTCCATAGTTTCAGATGAACATAATCATTGATTTCTTAGATAGATATATAGATGTAAAGGTGGAATTGCTGGTCTACAGGATATATGTGTGCTTAACTTTATTACGTGCTGTGAAACTGGTTTCCAAATGTATGTAAGCGTTCACACTACTGAAAGCAACGTATGAGGCTTCTGGTTAGCTTCACAGTCTAGCCAATACTGGGTACTGCCATTTTAATTTTAGCTACTCAGGCCACGATGCAGTGGTGGTTCTTTGTGAGTTTGACTTGTATTTTTGATGATTATAATATTTTACATCTTCCCATATGTTCTTCCCTGTTTAAGAAATTGGGTTAATTGCCTGGTGTTTAAAAATTGTTTTGTAGTTCATTTGTTGTTCAGTCACTGAGTCATGTCCAACTCTCCAACCGCATGGAATGCAGCACTCAAGGCTTCCCTGTCCTTCACCATCTCTTGGAGCTTGCTCAGACTCATGTCCATTGAGTTGGTGATGCCATCCAATCATCTTGCCTTCTGTCATCTCCGTTTCCTCCTGCCTTCAATCTTTCCCAGCATCAGGGTCTTTTCCAATGAGTTGGCTCTTATGTATTGTGAATACAAGTCCTTTGTCAGATATGCGTTGCAAATATGTTCTCCCAATTTGTGGTACATCTTTAGTTCTCCTAATTTTGAACTTTTTAATTTTAATGAAGTCCAACTTATCAGCCTTTACAATTAGTGCTTTTTTGCATCCTAGTTAAGAAATATTTGCCTACACTAAAGTCATGAAGCTGTTCTCCTCTGTTTCTGTCTAGAAGTTAAAGAATTTATTTTTAACATTTGAGTTTATATTCCATTTTGAATTTATGTATAGTGTGAGATAAATATTAAATTCATTTTCTTTAATATATGATTTCAATTAACCCAGCATTATTTATTGAAAAGTCAATTTTTCTCCTACTGAATTGCACTGTCTCCCTGTCATCAAACAGGGAACTGTATATGTGTCTGTTTTTCCCTAGACTTTCTATTCTGCCTCATAGGTCTACGTTTGTCTTTACACTAAAATTACACTATCTTAATTTCTTTAACTTAAAATTGAGTAATAATATCTTGCAGCGTTATTTACAATAGCCAGGAAATGGAAACGACCTAGATAATCATCAACAAAGGAACAAATAAAGAAGTAGTGGTACATATATAATGGAGTATTACTTGGCCATAAAAAGGAATGGATTTGAGCCAGTTCTAGTGAGGTGGATGAACCTAGAGCCTGTTATACAGAGTGAAGGAAGTCAGAAAGAGAAAATCAAATTCATATATTAACAAATATAAGTGGAATCTAGAAAAATGGTACTGATGAACCTATTTTAGGGCAATGATAGAGACACAGACATAGAGAAAAAACTTGTGGACCCAGTGGGGGAAGGCGAGGGTGGGATGAATTGAAAGAGTAGCATTAAAATGTATACATTACCACATGCAAAATAGATAGACAGTGAGAATTTGCTATATGATGCAAGGAGCTCAACCTGGTGCTCTGTGACAGCCTATAGGGGCTGTATGGGGCAGGAGGCGGGAAGGAGATTCAAGATGGAGGGGACAAATGTATACCTATGCCTGGTTCATGTTTAGAACTGACACAACATTGTAAAACAAATATCCTCCAATTAACTAAATAATTTAAAAAAATTAAGTAATATTATCTGATAATACAGGGCCTCAGTTTTGTTTTTCTCACTTTGGATTGCCATAGCTATTCTGGATTTTTTTTAATTTTTTAAATTTATTATTTAAAAATTATTATTTCAATATAAATGACTGTGGCTCAGATCATGAACTCCTTCATCAGATACATATTTTGTAAATATTTTCTCCAGTCTGTCATTCTCTTTCCATGGGCTTTCACAGAGCAGAAGATTTTAATTGAAGTGGCTCGGACTCCCTTCTCCCAGTGCACAGAGCCTGAGTTCAGTCCCTGGTAGGGGAATTGGATCCCACATGCCACAGATAAGACAGTCAAATAAATAATTAAATATTTTTTTAAAAGTCATCATCAGGAGTTCCCTGATGGTCTAGTGATTAGGATTCAGTGCTTTCAATACCCTGGCTCAGGTTCAACTCCTGAGCATGGAAGTGAGATCCTGTAAGCTGTGTAGTGTGGTAAAGAGTTATCACCAAACCTGAGGTCAGCTAGGTTTTCTCCTATGTTATCTAGAAAAGATTTACATTTTACATTTAGGTCTAGCCTATCATCTACTTTTGAAATGGCAACGCACTTCAGTATTCTTGCCTGGAAAATCCTGTGAACAGAGGAGTCCATGGGGTTGCAAAGAGTTAAACAAAAATGAGAGGATGAGCGTGCATACACATCATCTACTTGAATTAATATTTGTGACATAGGATCTGTGTCTAGATTCATTTTTATTTTGTAGGTAGTTGTTTCTGAATTGTTTGTTGAAAAGACAAACAAACAATTCTTATTAAGTTGTCTTTGCTCCTTCGTCAAAGATCAGTTAACTGGATTGGTGTAGGTCTATATCTAGGTTCTTTATTCTGTTCCATTGATCTATTTACTTATTCTTTCACCAATACCATATTGTCTTGATCACTGTAGTTTTATAACAAATCTTGAAGCTAGATAATGTCAGACCTCCAACCTTGTTCTTCAGTGGTGATGGTGGAGGTTTAGCTGCTAAGTCATGCCCAACTCTTGTGACTCCATGGACTGTAGCCCACCAGGCTCCTCTGTCCATGGAATTTTCCAGGAAAAAACTACTGGAGCAGGTGGCCATTTCCTTCTCCAGGTTGTTCTTCAATATCCTGTTAGTCATTCTGAATCTTTCCATATACTTTAAAATCAGTTTATCAATATACATAACTTGCTGGGATTTTTACTATATCCTTCAAAGAATGGGATCATTTAATCTAAGTAATCAAATTTGTGGGCTTACCTGACTGTAGAGCCTGCAGACCAAAACTACTGAGACTGAGTGCTGCAACTACTGAAACTCATGTGCCTAGAGCTGGATCAAGAGAAGCCACCAAAAACAAGGAAGTCCACACATAGAAATGAAGAGGAACCCCAGCTCACCACAGCTAGAGAAGCCTCCAGGTAGGAACAAAGACTGAGGGTAACCAAAAATAAATAAATGAATAAATTGTTTTCTAAAAAAAGTAGAAGAGAGAGACATAAGAAGATGAGAATCAGAGAAGATGTGACAAGGGAAGCAGAGATTAGAGAAATGCAATTGCTGGCTTTGAAGATGAATTGGGTCCAGAGTTAAGGAATGTGGGCCACCTCTAGAAGCTAGAAAAAGAATGGTCTAAGAGAATTTCCAGAAGGAACAGGCTTGCCAGCAGCTTGGTTTTAGTCCAGTGAAAGCCTTTTTAGACTTCTGATCTACAAAACTGCAAGACAAGAATTTTGTGCTAAGCCACTAAGTTTCTGACATGAGGGCAATTGTACAGTAGTTTGAACATTTTTTTGGCATTGCCTTTCTTTGGGATAGGAAGGAAAACTGACCTTTTCCAGTCCTGTGGCCACTGCTGAGTTTTCCAAATTTGCTGACATATTGAATGCAACACTTTAACAGCATCGTCTCTTAGGATTTTAAATAGCTCAGCTGGAATTTCATCACCTCCATTAGCTTTGTTCATAGTAATGCTTCCTAAGGCCCACTTGACATTCACATCCCAGGATGTCTGGCTCCAGGTGAGTGAGTGACCACGCCATCCTGGTTTTCCAGGTCATTAAGACCTTTTTTGTACAGTTCTTCTTGTGTGTTCTTGCTACCTCTTCTTAATTTTCTTCTGCTTCTGTTAGGTCCTTGCCGTTTCTGTCCTTTATTGTGCCTATCTTTGCATGAAATGTTGGTATTTCCAATTTTGTTAAAGAGATTTCTAGTCTTTCCCAGTCTATTATTTACCTCTATTTCTTTGCATTGTTCACTTAAGAAAGCTTTATTAATCTCTCCTTTCTATTGTCTGGAACTCTGCATTCAGTTGAGTGTATCTTTCCTTTTCTCCTTTGCCTTTTGCTACTCTTCTTTTCTTAGCTATTTGTATGGCCTCCTCAGACAACCACTTTGCTTTCTTGCATTTCTTTTTCTTTGGGATGGTTTTGCTCACCACCTCCTGTACAATGTAACAAACCTCCATCCATAGTTCTTCAGGCACTCTGTCCATTATATCTGATCCCTTGAATCTAAGTATCACCTCCACTATATAATCATAAGGGATTTGATTTAGGTCAAATGGCCTAGTAATTTTCCCTACTTTCTTCAATGTAAACCTGAATTTTGCAGTAAGGAGTTCATGATCTGAGCCATAGTCAGCTCCAGATCTTGTCATTGCTGACTGTATAGAGCTTTGCCATCTTCGACTACAAAGAATATAATCAGTATGATTTTGGTACTGACTCGTGATGTCCATCTGTAGAGTCTTCTCTTGTGTTGTTGGAAGAGGGTGTTTTCTATAACCAGGGCATTCTCCTGCCAAAACTCTGTTAACTTTTGTCCTGCTTCATTTTGTACTCCAAGGTCAAACTTGCCTGTTACTCCAGGTATTTCTTGACTTCCTACTTTTGCATTCCCATCTCTTAAGATGAAAAGGGCATCTTTTTTTGGTGTTAGTTCTAGGAGGTCTTGTAGGTCTTCATAGAACCATTCAGATTCAGCTTCTTTGGCATTATGATTAGTAATTGGGGCATAGACTTGGATTACTGTGATGTTGAATGATTTGCCTTGAAAACAAACTGAGATCATTCTGTCATTTTTGAGATTGCACTCAGGCACTGCATTCTGGACTATTGTTGACTATGAGGGCTACTTCATTTCTTCTAAGGGATTCTTGCCCACAGAGGTAGATACAATGATCATCTGCATTAAATTTACACATTCCTGTCCATTTTAGCTCACTGCTAGCAAGGTAATGCTCAAAATTCTTCAGCAGTATGTGAACCAAGAACTTACAGATGTACACAATGAATTTAGAAAAGGCAGAGGAACCAGAGATCTTATTTTCTTGGGCTACAAAATTACTATGAATGGTGACTGCAGCCCTGAAATTAAAAGGCCTTTGCTCCTTGGAAGAAAAGCTGTGACAAACCTATACAGCATATTAAAAAGCAGAAACATTGCTTTCTGAAAAAAGTCCATATAGTAAAAGTCATGGTTTTCACTTCCTAAATATCTCACCATGCTGGGCACGACCTGAGATGCTGGGAGGACAAAAATGATCAAGTCCCTATTCTCATGAAACTTATCTTCTAGTGGATGGAGACAGATAG
The DNA here is from genome assembly GCA_007570785.1 of Antilocapra americana. NCBI lineage: Eukaryota > Metazoa > Chordata > Mammalia > Artiodactyla > Antilocapridae > Antilocapra > Antilocapra americana. The sequence continues at coordinate 1,619,529 of ML664180.1, forward strand.
AAGGCAAATAAATTTTAAAAATATGGAAAACGAAACAAAACAAAAAGTCATGGTTTTTCCAGTAGTTAGGTATGGTTGTGAGAGTTAGACCATAAAGAAGACTGAGCACCAAAGAACTGATGATTTTGAATTGTGGTGCTGGAGAAGACTCTTGAGAGTCCCTTGGACTTCAAGGAGATCAACTGAATCAATCCTAAAGGAAATCAGTATTCATCAGCAGGCCTGATGCTGAAGATGAAGCTCCAATACTTTGGCCACTTGATGCAAAGACCCCACTCCTTGGGAAAGACCCTGATGTTGGGAAAGATTGAGGACAGGAAGAGAAGGGGGTGACAGAGGATGAGATGGTTGGATGACATTCCCAACTCAATGGACATGAGTTTGAGCAAACTCCAGGAGATAGTGAAGGACAGGGAAGCCTGGTGTGCTGCAGTCCATGGATTACAAAGAGTCAGGCACAATTTAGCAACTGAACAATAACAATTAAGTTTGTCCCAATTTGTTACAGAATAGGAAATTAATACAATTATCAAAATTCATTAAACTCTACACTTAAAATGCATAAATCTTATTGTATATAAATGTCTTACCAGAAAAGAGACCTAAGGGACTTCCCAGGTGGTCCAGGGGTAAGACTCTGCACTCCCAATGCAGGGGGCCCCAACTTGATCCTTGGTTACATGCCACAAGCCACAACTAAGAGTTTGAATGCTGCAACTAAAACTCCTCATGCCTAGTGCATCCTAAATAAAAGAATACATTTTGCTTTTAAGGAAACGTTACGAACTGTATTGTTGCTTTCTGTTTTGAACAGCTAGCTGCACAGAAGTTGGTGTGATCAGAGTCATCACAAAGTTCCCAAATCAAGCCATAGGAATCAGAGACAATCCAACCCTTGATTGGCCAGAGATCACTACAGGAAACAGGAATAACCCCTGGAGACATGCTTTGTGATTCTGGCAATTTTATTTTCACATTGTTTCCTCAAACATCATTTGGTCACTGTATTAACTAGTATTATGTAATATTATGCCAGGCACTAGGTTTCAAAAAGTATTAAAGAAGCTTTTCTGTTGAAAAATTCAGTAAGTCCCCTACATACAAATAACTTCCATTACAGGAGTGTATCCATAAGTCTAGTTTGTTCACAAAGTTAACCTAGAAACCCGACTAACACAATCAGCTATATAGTACTGTACTGTAATAGGTTTATAATACTTTTCACACAAATAACACATAACAAACAAAAAATAAAATAGACATTTTAATCTCACAGTAGAGTAGTACAATACAACAGCTGGCATTCAGAGGCTGGCATGGAGTGAACAGGCAAGAAGAGCTATTGACTGGATGGAGGAGGGAGAGGTAGATGGTAGAGCTGAAGGATTGTCAGCAACAAGAGATGGAGGGCAAGGTGCCTCTCAAGTGTCACTCATGCCTGACACTGAAGATATAAGTTCTGATTCCTTGCTGAATTCAATTCTATCTACCCTCTTTTAAAAGATGATCCAGTGATGCCCGGGTAGTAGCTCTTTTTTTCCTCACCATAAATAACACAGTAGCACTGTATTGCTTTCTGAATGGCTGTTACATCCTTTGTGCACTGTTATAGATTCAGGTCCTGTGCTCAAAAGCTAACAGTGCCTCTTCAGATAAAGAAAATTCCCTTGCCATTTCCTGTGTCACGAATCACTTCAGTTCTTCAGTTACTTCATCGTCCTCTTATCTCTCTTCTTCCTTTTTCTGGGCCTCCAATTCCTGGTGCTTCTTAGCAGTACCAGATACATCACTGATGCTTTTATACTTGCTTCTGGACATCCTGGACTTGGAAGAAAGATACTATACTCTATACAGTTCTGTACAATAAAGTACACAAAAGTACGACCACTTGTAGAGGATGCAAGCATGTGACAACGTAAGCCAGACAAATGAACTAACTCACACGACTGGACAAGCAAATGCATGTTGGCATTTTTGAAAGTTCTGGAACTTGAAAGTTCATATGTAGAGGACTTACTATGTGCTAGGGTGACCTCTTTTCCTTTTTCTTCTCTAACTATGCTCATGGGGCCATTCCCATAGCTAGACTTGTGCCTTTGTTCTTACCTCTGCCTGTACCTGTCTTCCACCATATACATCCAAGATTTTCTCCCTTATTTCCTTCAGGTTTCTACTTAAATGTCACTGCTTAGACCGGCCTTCTCTGACAACCTTATATCACATAGCACTCCTAGCACATTCCCTGGTATCCTTGATCCCTCTTATTCTATTTTTGCTTTTCGCTATAAACTTACCACCACTTTGTATATATAAATATATTTGTGTTCAATTGTTCATTGCTTATTTCTCCCTACTAGAACTAAGGTTTTAGAGAATAGAGATTTGATTTTTTTTTTTCACTACAGTAATCTCAACATCTAGAGTGGATCTGGCAAAAAAGCAGGCATCAGGTATTTGCTGAATGGCTGCCTTTGAGATAAAGTGCACAGGAGAGGGAGTGGATTTGAGTTTGATGATTTCCCCATGTGTTGCTATTACAGACTTGCGGGAATGTCTAGACAGAAATATCCAGTAGGCAGTAGGATACATAGGTCTTGATTCAAATGAAGGGACTGGATGGGAAAGAAATCTTAAAATCATCAATATTTGGAAAGATGCTGTAATCAAGGGAATGAATATAATACGAAGAATATGTATGTCAGTGGGTGAGAAAAAAAATTGAGATGAAACTTTGGGCTATAACCATATGTAAGAGACACAAGAGAAGGAGGGCCCCGTGAAACAATGAAATCCAGGAGAGACTGGATAAAAGTAGAGCAACATACGATCATTTATTTCAGACACAGCCTCCAGATGAATGTCGTTTTTCCAAACAAGGTCGTTTATTTTCTGATGAAATTAGGAAGAAATACATACACAGTCACCTATGTTTCATTGCAGAGGGAGATAAATTTCTGTTCCCCAGTCTGGTTTATGTAAAGTAGGCGGTAGAGCTCGACTCAAGCACATTTATATTTCACAGATGAAGTTCAGCAACCTCACTGCAGATCTTATGGAATTCAATTTTAAAATGCCTGAGCGCAGCTTCTGGTCATTCGTGAGCCCCTGTGACAGCTGCGCGAAACGGCAGAGCGTAAGACCCAGGTTGTCCTCTTCCGTGCTCATTTCCCAAAGATCTGAGGAATGGTTTTATACTAGGAGCGAGGAAAGGATGAGGGAGACTTTGTACAACCTGACTTTAAGATCTCCTGACAGAGAAGAATCGAATATGCTTGGATGAGCTCAATTTGCCTCCTGTCGGCTTGTGATTTCTTTGTGTTTGAAAACGGCCAAATATTCTCCTTAATCATGGGAATATCTGCATTCTCACCTTGGAAAATGTAACAGCCTCTTTTTAGCTTTTATCTTTAAAGAGGAGGAAGGAAAGCATTAGAGTGAAAGGGGACTGAAACAATAAAGGGAAGAAAACATGCTCCAGGTGAGGCTCGAACTCACAACCTCGGCATCACCCGCACATATACTGCTGTATAAGTACCGCGCGCTAACCGATTGCGCCACTGGAGCATGCTTTCCCCTCGCTCTCGGTGCGCACTCTACAGAGCCACGAGCAACCGGCGCCCCGGATCCCCGAGACAAACAGAGCGGGAACGCGCCGCACTGCTGAGGACCCTCTTCTCCCCACCCTCCTCAGCTGCGGCTGGCCTGGCAGAGACACTTTGATCGAGACACTTCCATCTCTCCCGCAAGCGTGTTTGTGATCCTTCCTCTGGGCCAGCGAGGACCAGCATTTCCCAGGGGTTCAGGGATGCTCCTTTCAGAAACCCCGAAAGAAGATTGAGGAGAAAGGACGGGCGGACTCTGGTTCCCCCTCGCCTTGACTCCAAGAAGGGAACGATTTCCGTGGAAGACAAGAGCTATTTGACTGAGGCATGGCATCACCGCGCACCGCCTGGCTGGTCCGTGATGCTTCTTACCAGATCAGGACCCAGAGCAGCAGAGCCAGACCAGTCCTCGCCCCGCAGGTTTCCCAGCAACCGCTGTGCTTCTGGCGGAACTATCCACCTTGCTGTCCAGCACCTCCAGGCTGTGCCTCCAGGTTCCCCTAAATCCTTCCCGAGCCTGCTTGCAAACTTCATTCGAAGTCATACAGCCAGCTGGTCTGGCATCTCCTGGGAAAACAATCAGAGCGGAAACGGCTCCTTTGTGCCGCGTGTTACATACAGAGATCAAGGTGGTGCCCCCCACCCCCACTCCCACCCTGATCCTACACTAGCTTTGACCTTCTTTCGAGATTCATTGCAGGTAGTTTGCCTCTACAACCCAGTAGAGTAGAGGTAAACCCAATTTGCCCACCCAGTATCTTCATTTTCTGCCTGGGGCGTCTCATTATAAAGGCCAGTTTTGTTTGTTAGTTCGCTTGTTTGTTTTTGGCGTAGGGTAATCGCAGCTGGCACATACATACCAGATATGAGGCTTTTAGGCTTTTATGGAATAATTTCTGTCAGTGATAAGAAGTGTGTAAATAACGGAATAGCCTGACTATTCCTGGCCACACGGGACTTAATAAGCAGGACTGAGAGTACTAGACCAGTGACCAAATATCCCCATTCAGATACAGGAAGGAGTCCGAGGGGAGAGAACTGTTTCCATATCTCGGTGTCTGTTGTATTGCTGTATTGGATCTTTAAGTGTGTTTAAAACACACCTTAAAGTAAGGAGCAATGAGAAGCGACATAGCCCTTTAGTAATGACCATCTCACCACACCAGCTCCTCATACATTCCTACCACAGTCCTCGAGCTCTGCCTGAACCTCTAGAGGACATTCATCTAAACAACAATAGCAGCCACAAGTTGGATGGAGCTTATCATGGGCCAGACATTGTTCTAAGTGATTTATATAAACCACATCTTAGCACTCTTGTGCTGTGTTCCAGGTCTGGATCTAGACAAGAAGAACCAATATCGTCGGAACTATTCTTAAGAGATGAAAACTTACAAGACTCACAATATGTCACTGGATATTAAACTGACTTTCATTAACACACGTAGGCATTATAAACATAAAATCATGTGCATGAAGAAAAATGTAGATAGAAAGCCAAGTGCTTGGGATTGTTAACGTTGAGAAAAAAATCTTCTGATTTCTGCCTGCTCTTCTTTCCATGGAAGTCTGGCCTGCACTGACCACAATTTGGGTTCCCCTGCCCTGCAACTTCATCTTGAGTTTCAACTGAGGGAACAAACAGAATGAAAGAAGACAGAAAGTTTGGAGTATTTATCTCTCTGGATTCCTTTCTCTGGGTCAACTTGACTTAGTTCATCAAAGTGGATGTTTCCTTCAAGTTCCAGATAAACACCCAAAGGTGAATTTGCTGGATCATATGGTAGTTCCATTTTTAATTTTTTTAGACGCCTCCATGATGTTTTCCACAGTGAGTGCATAAATTTACATTTCCACCTACAGTGCAGAAGGGTTTCCTTTTCTCCACATCCTCACCAACACTTGTTATTTCTTGTCTTCTTGATGATAATCTCCTTATATAATTGATGTACTTAGACCATTAATATTCAGAATAATTATTGATGTGGTTGGATTTATATTTACTAAGTCATTATTGGCTTCTATTTACTACCCTAGTTCTTTCTTCCTGCTTTTGTCATCTACATTTTTGAGGTTTTAATTGAGCATTTATATGATTCTATGTTCTCTCCTATCTTAGCATACAGTTACACTTTTACTTTTTTCAGTAGTTTGTAATATATATTTACAACTAATCCAAGTGTACTTTCAGATAACACTAATAGCACTGTATCATGTCCTGAATAGCCTAAGTACCTTAAAACAAAAATAATCCCAATTCCTCTCTCCTGTACCTTGTATTATTGCTGTCATTCATGTCACATATATACAGACATACACAAGCAAATATATATAGAGAGAGGTGCATGGTATATAAATAAGCATACATAGTCAAATACTTAGTTAATACTATTATTTTGAACAAACCATTGTATAGTAAATCAACTAAGAATATGAAAAATACAAGTTTTCAGTTTACCTTCACTTATTTCTTCTTCAGTGCTCTTCTTTTGTCTATATAGACCTAAGTTTCTGACTTTTATTTTTTTTTCCATCCCTCTTAAGAAGTCCTTTTAGCATGTTTTTTGTTTGTTTGATTGTTTTTGCAAGGCAGGTCTTCTAGCAACAAATTCCCTAAAGTGTTGTTGGTCTTAGAAAGTATTTTTCTTGCTTCTGAAGGATAATTTTGCAGGGTACAAAATTCTGGGTTTTTTTTTTCATCAAAAATTTAAATATTTAACTTCACTGTCTTCTGATTGCATGGTTTCTGAGGAGCAGTCTGATATAATTCTTATCTCTGGTTCTGTATGGGTAAGATGTTTTTCCCTCTAACTTCTTTCAGGACTTTATCTTTTATTTTCTGTAGTTTAAAACTTAAGTAGCTAGTTCTAGTCTTGTTATGTATTCTTGGCGTTCTCTGAGCTTCCTCAACCTGTGGTTAGGTATCTGACATTAATTTTAGGAAAATTCCCAGTCATTATTCTCTCAAATATTTCTTCTCTTACTTTCTCTCTCTTCTCCTTCTTGAGTTCCCCTTACTTACACATTACATCTTTTCTAGTTGTCCTGCATCCCTAGAACACTCTGTTCTTGTTTGTTTCAGTCTTTATTCTCTTTGTTTTTTCAGTTTTTTAGTTTTCTATTGTTGTATCTAGCTCTAAGATACAATATGAAGCAAGATATGACTCCTGTCTTCAAGGAAGCTTATACTCCATTAAGTAAGTATGATAAAATCGATAATCACAATATCTCTTTAGGCTTATAGCACCTAAGTTAGTCAGGACTCCAGGTTACAACAAATTGAATCAAAATAGAAATTGATTTATTAAAAGGCTTGTTGTTGTTCAGTCATTAAGTCGTGTTCGACTCTGCGACCCCATGGACTGCAGCATGCCAGGCTTCTCTGTCCTTCACTGTCTCCAGGAGTTTGCCCAGACTCAGGTCCTTTGAGTCAATGATGCTATCTAACCATTTTGTCCTTTGACGCCCCTTCTCCTTTTGCCTTCAATCTTTCCCAGCACTAGGGTCTTTTCCAATGGGTAGGCTTTTCACATCAAAAAGCTTATATTGGTATTAGTTGTATTGGTGGCATTTCAAATGAGGTTTTCCACACCTGAATTTCAGATATCAAGAATTCACATATCACAGCAACTTCATTTGTGTTATGTGTTTTATCTAAAAGATGCGACTAAGGCTCCAGTGAGATTCGAACTCACGACCCCTGGTTTACGAGACCAGTGCTCTAACCCCTGAGCTACGGAGCCCCAGTACTGAAGTTTTTGACTCCTTTTCTTAAAGCAGATTATACACTGAAATCGTTAGGGTTTCGTTGCTTTACTTTGGTTTCTGGAAAATTTGACACCCTACTGTCAACCCCTTTTCGATTTTCTGATCTGTGGTCACACAAATTCCCTCACTCTCTGATAGTTTTAACATCGTGTCCGATTGGCTTTTGTCAAAGGGAATACAGGACCCATAACCCCCCTCTGAGAGTTTTGCCAGCAAATCCAGAGTAGTCGAGGGTCAGAGGTTGCACGTCGACGAGAGTGGGGAATGAACAGCTTACCCATCCGCTAAGATGCGAGGTTTCCGGGTGAGGGCTACGGGGCCACTTGATTTTAGTTACAGTCACGCCCTCTGCTCTGCAGTGTGTTCCGCACTGATTTTCCAGGCTTCATTTCTTAGAGGCTTGGGGGAAAGCACGCGAGATCTGTCTCAAATTCCTCGATATCAGTTATCAGAAGGGAGACTGAGAGTTGAGGATAAGGATGAGGTCAGCAGGAAGAAGGAAATAGAGCGACTTCCCTGAAACTGAAGCCGAAAAGAGGCTCTGCTTGTTTGTAGCCTTGTCTTTTAGGCTGAAATACCTTTTAAAGCCTCGATCTAGGGCGTAAAGAAAGTGTTATGTTTCTCCTTCCCCGCTGGGTATGGTTGAAATCCAAATAGAAAAACTCTGTCTAAAAGAGCTGTGGCAAAGATATCAGAAAATTTGTTAGTTTCCGTCCAGGTAAAGGAACTGCGTGGAGAAGGAAATGCAACCCACTCCAGTCTCCTTGCCTGGGAAATCCCATGGACAGGGGAGCCTGGCAGGCTATAGTCCATGGGGTCGCAAAGAGTCAGATAGGAGCACACTGAGCACACAAAGTCACACCCATATAAATACGAGCACACTGAGCACTGGGTCAGACACTGAGCACTGGGTCAGACACTGAGCACACAAAGGGGCTGCGAGGGTCACACACACATGCACACGCACGCACACACAAAATCTGTTTAGGGACTCAGCTCAGACCAGCAACAGCAATAATGTAAAGAGATCTGGTGAGGAAGAAAACTCAACCACAAATCCTAGGTCTCCAGTCCCAGATCAGAGACCCTGTGCTCCTGATACAAAGCAAGGGTTGTTTTCCTGTCTACTTTCAGGATTTGATAGCTGGCTCATTTAAAAACGACTCTTAATTAAAAACAAAAAGCAAAACCAAAAGCAACTCAACTACTGGCAAATTCAAGTAACGCAATAAAAACAACTCAGCATAATAAGATTCATTGGTGAAGTGGGAAATCCAGTTTCTATGCTTTGGTGCCAATCTGGAATACAGCTCTCCCATCATTCAGAGGAGAGGCTGCAGAATCTATGAAAAGCCAGCCAGCTCGCTCTCTGAAAGGTCTCACTGGGTAAAAAAGTAACACACTCTACCTCCCTCTCTCCAAAGTCATATATGGGCAAAATAATGTTCTTATGACCTCAGTTCAGCCACTCAATCTTGTCACTCTTTGCAACTCCATGGACTGCAGCACGCCAAGCTTCCCTGTCCATCACCAGTTCCTGGAACTTGCACAAACTCATGTCCATTGAGTCATTGAGGCCATCCAACCATCTCATCCTCTGTTGTCCCCTTCTCCTCCTGCCTTCAATCTTTCCCAGCATCAGAATCTTTTCCAAGGAGTCAGTTCTTCACATCAGGTGGCCAAAGTATTGGAGCTTTAGCTTCAGCATCAGTCCTTCCAATGAATATTCAGGACTGATTTCCTTTAGGATTGACTGTGTTTAATTCCTTGCAGTTCATGGGACTCTCAAGAGTCTTCCCCAACACCACAGTTCAAAAGCATCGATTCTTTGGTGTTCAGCTTTCTTAATGGTACAACTCTCACATCAGTCACCATCTGCAGTGATTCTGGAGCCCAAGAAAACAAAGTCTCTCACTGTTTCCATTGTTTTCACATCTATTTGCCATGAAATGATGGGACCAGATGCCATTATTTTAGTTTTTTGAATGTTTTGTTTTAAGCCAGCTTTTTCCATCTCTTCTTTCACTTTCATCAAGGGGCTCTTTAGATCCTCTTCGCTTTCTGCGATAAAGGTGGTGTCATCTGCATATCTGAGGTTATTGATATTTCTCTTGGCAAACTTGATTACAGTTGCTTCACCAGACTGGCATTTCACCTGATGTATCCTGCATAGAAGTTAAAATAAGCAGGGTGAAAATAGACAGCCTTGATGTGCTCCTTTCCCGATTTGGAACCAGTCTATTGTTCCATGTCCGGTTCCAACTGTTGCTTCTTGATCTGCATACAGATTTCTCAGGAGGCAGATCAGGTGGTCTGATATTCCCATCTTTTTAAGAATTTTCCACAGTTTGTTGTGATCCATACAGTCAAAGGCTTTAGTGTAGTCAGTGAAGCAGAAGTAGATGTTTTTCTGGAATTCTTTTGCTTTTCTATGATCCAACAGATGTTGGCAATTTGATCTCTTATGACCTAGAGTGTCATAAACAAAAATATAGAGAAATATGACAAAATAGGAAATGGGCATATTAATGAGGTTGAGAGTGAGGGGAATGAAAGAAATGTGAGGTCAATTTTATCACTGTTACTCATCAGCAACTTCCTAAACTTCTTGGATGAAAAGTCTGTCTCCTGCCTTCTGGAGGAGCCAGTTTGTTCAGATTCTCCATAATCCTAAACTTACCTGTCCAGGAGGGCCTCTCTGCTGAAGCTCCTCCTCATCACCTGAGTATCAGAGAAGGAAGGGATGTAGTCTCAAAAAAGATCAGAAAGGCTGTGATTTGCAGTTTTCACAGATTTCTTCCTATATTTAGGTATAGTACTCACCTCTGATTTTCTTGCATCTAAAGAAATGTATAAGCTCAGTGAAATATGGTGAGACAGGCAACCAGAAGAAACTGTCTTCAGGACTTTTCAGTAACATTTTTCTCAAGGTCTTTCCAGTCTCTGCCTGCTGTCCAGCCGCAAAGTCACATGCTATAGAGTTTGTTTCCATTTTTAGGTAACAAAATTTGCATTATCCACTACTCCTCATGAATTTACTGTCTCTCAGTCCCAAGTTCACCCTTTTTGCCTGCTTTGTGGAAATGGGTATGAACCCTTTAAATAGTTTTCTTTTAATTGGCACCAAAGCTCTGTAGTAGAGAATAGTGGAGAATCATTGCAGAAGGAAGGGAGATTTGCATCCTGGTTCCCATGCATTGCTTGGCCTGCTGCTTCCCCAGGGCCTGCCTCCTACACAGGTGTGGCTTTCCCCTGCTTCAGGCTCCAGCAGCCAGCAGCAGCCACCAACTTCCCCCAGCGGGCAGCCCCCTTGAGTGTTTTCTAGTGAAGAGCTCTCAATGAGAGACCTCTCCAGAAAGAGCTTTCCAAGAAACAATGGAAGAATGATCTTCAGCAAGTTCCAGAGGGTAGATTTCAAGCAAGTTCTGCTGGCATAACCCCACAGAAATTTTTCTGCTCTTCAGTGAATCATGCACAAGCCTTCCCCATCAAGATCTGGATCTTAGCTAGGGATAGGGTGAAGTATAGAGGGCTCTTCCTTCTGTGCTTTATCTCAGCCATGGGTGAGGGGGCACTTCCTAAGATGCTTTAGCAGTCCTAAGGGTAGTGATTTGCAATTCTTATATTCTTTAGTATTCTGTTTACTTTTTACTCATCAATTCCTTGTTTCTCCAACCCCTTCTTTAGTCAACAATTCTATATGTTACACTTTCCCTATTCATTATAAGTGATATACTTTCTGGGGATATAATGTACAACTTGACAACTGTAGTTAACAATACTGTATTGTATATTTTAAAGTTACTAAGAAAGTAGATCTTAAAAGTTCTCATCACAAGGGAAAGCCATTTGTAACTCTGTAAGGTGATGGATGTTAATTAAACTAATTATGGTAATCATTTTGCAGTATATACATATATCAAATCATTATGTTGTATACCTTAAACTTATATAGTATTATATGTCAAATATATCTCAATTAAACTGGAAAAATAAATAAACAACTTTTCCTCTCATTATTGGTTTTTCTCTCCTGACTGGACCAAGACTGATCCATACCTAACTATTGTTACATAACAAATCATAATAAAACTTAATGGCCTAATTTAACACCTACAATTTATTTGGGTTCTACAGATTTGTTGGTTCTCACGGAGTTTGGACAGAGCACAGTGCAGGCAGCTTGTCTCTGCTCCATGATTTCTGGAAATTCAAGTGGAAGACTCTAAGACCAGTGGCAGGAAATCATCTGAAGAATGGGTTACTCAAATGTATGGCAGTTGTTGCTGGCTGTGGGCTGGAGTCCTCAGGTATTTTCCATGTTGTTTCTCCCTGTAGCTTAGTTTGGGCTTTCTCACAGTATGATGGTTGGGTTCTGGGGACAAATATTTTGAGAGAAAAGTGTTGAAAGTTTCTATCACTTTTTACAACCTAGCTTTGGAAAGTCATATAGCATCCCTTCCATAGAGGCACAGGCCTATCCAGATTCAAGGGGAGGGAACATAGACCCCCGCCTCCAGAAGGAATGTCTCAAAACTGCATTGAAAGAGAAATACATGACATGATATATATTGGTATGGCCATTTTTAGAAAATACAATCTACAACAGCTTTTTTTCTTAATGACTTAATTCTAACCACTTAGAAGCCTCTATCTTCTTAGATTTCATTTATCCAATGTTCCCTGGATTTATAAAGAAAATTTTTAGACATTAAAATAAGCTTGTATTAATATTAAACAAATGTCTAGGGAACATATTACCCAGAGGTTCATGAAATATTGACTGTGCTGGGCCCTGAAAGAATTAATGTATTAAAGAAAATTGAATTATGGTATATTTCAGTTGTGATTTCTTGCTTACATTACATTTTCATAATATCCATTTTCAAGTACCCCAAATATTTCAAACCTGTTTTCAGAGGTTTTCATTTCTACAAAAAGTACATAAATAGACTTCAAAGGTATATAGAAATATACCTATGCTTCAAGCTATAGAAAACATTAATGTAAAAATTCAACATATGTGTATATTAAAATATACACTCAATATTGCGTACTTTATAAACGTACTATTAGTATAGAGAAAAAATGATCACAATAAAAATAGTAAAATCTACAAACAATAACATCATTTTTAAGAGATGCTTTCCATTTGCATTAGGGTAATAGATGAAAAAATTACAAATTTAAAAGTGATAGTTCCCTAATTTAAGTGTTCTATAGATTTGGACCTTCACAGCCTAATTAGAGAAACTTGGTGATACTCCAAGTTATTGGAGGTTTTCATTTCTTCTCTCCTTTAATCCCGAAATAGTCACTGCAACAGAAGGATTTCTTCTTTTTTATTTTTCCCCTTTGTCTACTTTATTTCCCATCACTTAAACATATTTTTCAGTCATATAAATGTAAACATTATATTTCAGAATTGCTGCGGTCACTCCAGAGGGGTAATATTTACTGGGAAGCGTCTGAGAGCTCTAGAGAGAAGAAAAGGCAAGATTATTCTGAAGAGCACAGGAGACCCTGCAGGGCAGAAAACAGGGACGGGTGGAATGAATGATTTAAGTATGGCTTCAGGCGATGAAATCGGAGTCTGGACGGGTTGAGAACTAGGGGAATAACCCTCTCTCGTCCAGAGCAGTGGGGTTGACCATTTATTCACTTAGAGTTTCCACTGATCCTGAGGCAGCATCGAACTGGACCTGCTTAATCAAGGTTTGAATCGCAAACGAAACAGTGACCCTGGGGTCCATTTCACAGGTGGGGTTCAAGGCCATAGGAAGAAATTTTTGTGAGGCCGGGTCTCTGATCTGGAGGGCACGGGGCAGAAGGCAGGGGACTGGACCCGGAGCTCTGGTTGGTGGGGGTGGGGCGGAACAGTGTCTCTCAATACCTTACCACCCTGTCTCCAGGGCAAAAAGAATTATTCAGGTCTACATTAACGCTCGTATTCTGCTACCTTTCTGTTTCTCAGTCTTTGAACTCACAACTCCCACCCAGTGCGACAAATTTCAAAAACTTTTCTTCTGGGAGGCAGCTATATGCCAACCCTCAGACTCTACACTAGGATACTTTCAAGCTTTAGGTTTAATGTGTCAGGATGGCCGAGTGGTCTAAGGCGCCAGACTCAAGCATCTGCTTCCCACCTTTGGGACTTCTGGTCTCCGAGTGGAGGCGTGGGTTCGAATCCCACTTCTGACACATCGTGATTTTGTTGTTCCTGATATTCAGCCCTCAACACTCAAATATTTCCGGGCCCTGACCGATATTCGAAAGTGAGAATTCCCCGGTCAAAGAATCCTGGAATACTTTCGGAATCATGTGGAGACAACCTCCATCAGTATCTTCTGAGATCCCCTCCTCCTAGAAAAAAAGTTCCATAACAACTTGTGGTCTTTTCCTTAATGGATCAACTAATGAGTCATCCACAGTTGGATGTTGGGTTTTTCCTGTGGAGAGAATGAATGAAATCCTCATCACTTTTCTGTACACGGGAAAGCATCTGTTATAAAGCTCTCACAAAGCATTTCCTTGTCATCTTATGTCATCTCTAAAATCTAAGAGGGAAAGTCCTTCAAGACTGTGACACTGCTGAAAATATTTTTAGGTTATCAAAAGGAAATGCTCACACTGTTAAAACCGAGTAAAATTTAGCTCGCTCTGAGATTTCTTTTCAAAATGATTTGATTTAGGTATCTTTTCTTTCTTTTTATTAAGGTAGAAAAAAATGCCTTCTATGAAGAGCTACATAAGCTAGGTAAGCTATTGGTTTTAAAATTAAGACTTTCAACTTTTGCAGCCTTGACATTAAATGTTTCTTCCTGTATAGCTTTTAAATCATTACACAGCAATCTTCCTCCTAGGAATGTACCTCAGTGAAATTCCAGCTCAACTCCATGGTTGGCCTTGTCTAAGTGTAGGATTTTGCAGCACCAGATTATTACAGGCAAGCTAGATATCCACCAGGTATACTTCAGTGGCCACCCATGAATTTCATACTATGTAGCAGCTGCACATAGGAGCATATGTGATTGTAGCAAGACAATAGATTTTTCAAACTGTGTTGAGTAAAATAAAAAAATATTAGGATTAACAGTGCCAATGAAAATCACACAAATTAACAGCAAATTTTTTGAGGGTAATTTCTTTTCTAAAGAATATAAAATACTTGAGAGAGCATCTGTATGTTTTGGGGAGAAGAAAGAGATGGATACAGGTTGTGACAAAGAAAAAGGTGTTTCTGAAACAAAGTATGCATGGACCAATAACCAAAATGAGCTCTGAACTACTAAGCGTGATTAATTATCCTTTTGAACCCAAAGTCACTTTCCCTTCCATCATTAAATTCCACTTTTTTCACTCTCACTTCTGCAGATTCCTAAACATCCACCACTCTTTCCTGTCTTGCATTTCCCCTGAAATCATGAAATTCCAAATTATTTTTTTCCATTCTCCATTTTCATCTTCTTCCAACCATTCTTTCAAATTGAGACTGTTTATTTTCCTGTAACTGGTTTTATTTTCTGTTCCAAAGCATTACTAGTGTATTTTGAGCTAAATGGAGAAATCTAAAAAGTACAATAAAATAAAAATCATTTAAAAATGTTTTCTTCCCTTTATAAAGTATCCAACACCTGGGCAGGATGCTGAGTACTAAGCTCTGAGGATCCTTCTTCTAGCCAGGAAACTGTTACAGAGCTTGTTTTTTAAAAACTTAGGAAACGATGGTCTGTGTTTGCCACTTTCCCCAATGTGTCATTTCTTACTTAACCTGGGAGATGGTACCATAGGTACTGTGATGTTGTCTTTAAATCAAAAGGCAAAATCAGAAACTGTGTACTTGCTCTTTTGGTATCTTTCTCACTAATACGAAAATACAAAGGCTACAAACTGATTACAGTGGGGTTTTATTGCTATTGCTTCCATTTTGTTTCTTTCAGTTCCTCCATGTGGGGAAAAGCAGTGAATTTTCCAGTAACTTTCCCACTAGAAAAAACTAGGACTGTGTGGGAGCTTCTTAAGCGGAGCTACCACTAAGAAAGTCTGGGTTCTTTTCATTGGTGTGGTCATGCAAGAGAACATTGTTTGATTTGCCAGTGGTGAGGCCATGTTCCCCTAGCGCTTAACAGTCTGGCTTGAGGTCTCTCTGGGAAAGGGAGAGCTTTCTGGTTACTTTGTATTTTTGTTATTAAGTCAAATTCCTGGTTTTCATTAAGATAAACAGTCTGACAAAGTAAGGGGCAACTTTCGAATAGAAATCCACTGCCTGCTTCTCTCTGGGAAGAGGGAGTCGTCGGTGGCAAAGAGATTTTTTTTAATGTGCCTAGTTGTATGTGGGAATACTTCAGGTTCTCTAACTGGGAATTTCCATTTGTCAAATGCTTGGCTGGTGGTTGTAGAGATGACTTGTTAGTGACTCTTCCTGGGATACCAGGACCTTCTTGAGTATAGGTCTGGGTGGAGCTGCTGATGGGGATTGTCTTTAGAGGTAGAAAGAACCCAACTACAGAATAAGGGAGAATACTCAAGTGTCGGGGGAATGAAGGTGGAAAGGCAAGAGTGAGATGGAAGAAATGAGTGAGATGAAAGACATATGTGTGCTAAGAACAAAACTGAGTTTTGTCAGAAGTGGGATTCAAACCCACACCTCCACTCAGAGACCAGAGCCCCAAGAGAGGGAAGATAGAATCTTGAATCTGGCGCCTTAGACCACTCAGCCATCCTGACATGACACTGACATGATCTCAGCAGTAATAACTCTGTCAATAATTGAAGCCTGTTCTATCTGGGAGGAAGAAGAGCAAGTTATTTCTAGAAATTACAGGAGTAAACCAAGAATTATCTGCAAAGCCATAAGACAAGAAAGGAGTAATTTTATGGTGAGGAGGTGCACTGGGAGACAGAGTTGATCCTGCTTTGAAGACTGGGAGCCCACCTCACGTACCTTGAGTCTTTTTCTCCCACTCCATCCCTGCTGACCATGAGTTACACATTACACGACCAACCTTAAGAAACAGAGGGTTTAGGATACAGATTTTATCAGCACCTGTAGCAGCTCTTGTCTTTCAGGAGCTTTCTCCAGTGCTCACAGTATTTTATCTTAAGAAGTTTTATTAATGGGGACTGAGCCTGTGTGTGGGACTTCAAGTCCCTATACAATAATATTTTCAGCATCTTCACAGTTCCTGCAAGGTCCACTGCTTTCTCCCCTCTCCTCTCTTCCCTTTCCTTCCGTTGCCATTTTTCTCTCACTCTAACTTATCTTCCCCTTTGCATTCTTTCAGTCTGTGCTTAAAAAAGGGATATGAAGTGAAGAGGCAGGACATGCTTTATTATAAGACACATAAGAAGAGAAACATAGAGCATGCAGGACTAGAATAAGGTCTTGGTTTAAAATCTCTACTGAGTTTTTAAAAATATTGTTGCTGTTGTGGTTTAAAATCCCTCCTGCTTTGGTTAAGGTGAGAGGTAATCATCCAATATTTTCTTTCTGTTCTGTCTGATAACAGTTTTTAGTTAGTCTTCCAAATTAGCAGTCTTCAGAAATTTTTCATTGCCTGCAGAAGACAACTCAAACACATATGCATGAACCAGCAAACAGCTATTTAAAGATCCATTTTGTGCGCACAGGGATCAGAAGTGAATTGCTTCTTTTGCTCTGTTTTTGGTCTTCATGTAGAGAATCTGAAATACTTTTTTAAACGCAATACAGATTGGGAGAAAACATGAGGATCTTGTATTGTTTGAATTCAAGCTTCATCATTTACAAAAGTGTGATGTGTTGATATTTTACATTATTTTGACCATCTATGAACATTGCTTTCATCTATAAATTTAGAGGGCAATCCCTACCTCAAGAGGGTTTAAAAAAGTAGCAGTCACTCAAAAGACCATTCACCTTCATGTTTCTATTTGTAACCTCTGGCACTTAGACGGTTTTGCAATAAATCAAATTTGCCTTTTCTGAACTATGGTGTCCCAATTTCCAAACACTTATAAAATATGCTGAGTCCTCCTTTTCTGCCAATTAACTATCTTTAAAACTTAACAGTTTCCCCTTCTTCTTAGTCAAATCCTCTGTCATTTAGTTCTTGACATCCTAGTCATGACTTCTTTCTCCTTTTAAACTCTCCAAACACAGTGCTGTTATTAATTAGATGAAAAGTTGAAAACTCAACTTCCAAACAAATATAAGATGAACATAGTCCCATTCCTTGAGTGTGGAATTATGTGTGATATTTTTAATGAAAATTTCTGGATTTTAATATAGTCACAGTTGTCAATCTTTGTCTTTCTAGTTGGATTTTCTCTGTTTTATTTCAAAGTTCTTTTCTACCTTTGGTTTCTAAATATATTATTATTTATTGGTATCCTTTAAATGTTTATATTTTGTCTCCTCCCTGGAATAAAATTCACTTCAATTCAGTAAAATTCAATTCAGATGACTACAAAAAAAAAAAAAATTCTGCATTGAGCTTCTGAAGAGTAGAAGGCCACTAACACCACCAAGGCCTGGACCCCAATAGTACCTCATTGAATTTACAAACATTCCTTCTAAGGTATTCCTCAGAGAACACTCAGGACTAAAAGTTTTTGGCTTACAAGACCTTGGGCCAATAATTCTCTTTTTGAAGGTGGTAGTTTTATTCTGTTAATGTAGTTAGGGAGATCACTGGGAATGAAAATATCAGAGGAAGTGATGATTCCATGGTTTCTGTCTTAAGAGGTTAAGACAAAGTTTTCAGCTTCTGTAGCAGAGGGGGGGAAAAAGATCAGAGCCCTGCAGAATTCAGAGGGGATATGAGAAGGAAAGAACAGCTCAGAATAGGATCAATCAATCATCTTCTGAGGTAGACTTATGCAGCAAAAATCATACTTCTTGATTTTGAATGTTGGTGGCTAGGTTCATCTCAAGAAACTCGAGTTCTCTCTGCCCTTGGAAAATGATGATTTCTGGTTCCTAAGGTGTTTGGAGCATTGATAATCTATTTTCATAAAAATCCACTTAAATGTTTCATCTCTCCAGTAAGCAGCACTTTTGATGTTCACGACTTAAAAAAAAAGAGCGAGGGAGAGTAGTACAAATCATACAAAAGAATGTGGCATATAAACATGAAAATGAAAGGAGAGAAATCTGATTTTGAATAAACATGTAACAGGTGTTGTCCCCTGAAATGTGAACAAAGAATCCAGCTATGGTAGATCACCGTGGGCTTCATATCTCCCTTAACTCTTCAAATAACAATTCTCAAAAGTATTTGCTTTTCCTTCTCTTCCCCCAAGTCTTCAGTTTTTCCACGGGGTGCGACCATGCAGTGCCCCTGCCCTGTCCCTGGCCATTGACATGGAGGAGCCAAGGAGTTCCAATTTCAGATCCGGGAGTGAGCTGTGGGAGGCTCGGGAGGGCGGGTCGGGAGGGGAGAAGGAGTCTGAGTTCTAAATTCATCCCTAGAAATCGGTGTAGGAAAAGCTTAGGGGTGGAATACCAAGATCCAGAGAAAGGATTTCAGAGCTTCGGTTTCTTTAAGTAAATTGCAAAAGTGAAGACTCCTTAGAGATTTGCGTGCAGGAGGCAATTTTGAGAAGGCGATGAGGGGCCGATTCAGAATGAAAGACCTAAGTTAGAGGAAATGAGTGGGAAAAGGGAAGCAAGAGGAATTAATAGACACAGGCGTCTACCAATCTTTATACAAATTAATGAGATGGAAGAAAACACTGAAAACCGGGGAGTAGAGTGGCGCAGCGGGAGCGTGCTGGGCCCATAACCCAGAGGTCGATAGATCGAAACCATCCTCTGCTAACATCTTTTCCTTCCAGAAGCACTAGACCAGCACTCATTATTCTCTTCCTCAAATTCCAAAATTTCCACAAGAACACTATGCAGAGGCAACTAAATTCAAATACTCATGATGGTGGAACAGTTGGTTTGCCTTTCTTGTTTTCTTTGATCTTGATGAAAATTGGCCTCAATCAAATATGTCATTTTAAAGCTCACAATATATTGGGAAACGATGCAACATCTTAGTTATCGTCTATATGCAGTGACTCTACCACTGTTTTTTTGCTTATACAGACATGCTTACCAGTCTTGAAACAGAGCAGGACTCTATGGTCCTTCCCCATCTTCCCCACTTGCCTTTTGTCTGTAGAGAAACTTTAGCCAAACAATAAATTTAATCGAGAGAAGTGAGAAAATGCAGAAGCAAAGAAAAGCAGTCAAATGGAACAAAATAATAATTCTTTAGCAACCAAGCAAAGAACTTGAGTCATATCCTTTGAGCTGTCTTGTAGGTACTGAAACCTCCACCAGGTAGAAGAAGTTAACTGCATGTTGACCAAACTATCGCGATGACAGAAGCTGCCACAATTCTGAGAACTGGCCTCAAAGAAATGGGAACAAATTGACCTTGGCACTAAAGATTGGCTGTACTCAAAACAATCAAGATGATGCTGATCAGATCACTGCATGACTGAGTTCAGTGCTGTTTCTGCAGATTGCCCCCTCCCTTCACCTATACATCCCTGAAATGCCCCTTTAAAAGCTCTTGTCCACTGTTGTCAGTGGGGGAAGTTGGCCTTTGGCCACAAGTCCGCCCTGGGTTGTTGGCCTACAGAATAAAGCAAGCTTTCCTTTCCACCAACTTTACCTCTAGGATACTGGTTCTAGAGCTATGAGCAGCTGAATCCCACTTTCCTAATAATCTCATGAACAAATGAAGACCTGCCCTTACAGAGGCAGGGGATACAGTTTCAACTGCCTGATCCTTCCTGTCTTTATAAGTAGAATGGAGCTCAAGATAAAATGTGGAGTTGAAAAGTAGAATAGGAGGGGACAAATGTGGACTTTCCAAACTGGCAAATGGGAGGTTGGAAAGATACAGGGGAGAGTAGAGGGGAAAGGAGACTGGAGAGAGAGTGAAGAAAAAGCATGTGAAGCAAAGATGAGCAAAGGTGTGGGTGCTGAAAGTCAGATGTATGAATATTTTGAATAAGTGGGTTTTATGAAGGTACCTTTCTTGGATGGAAGCACCGCTTCAAAGTGGGCGTCAAGTTTGTTTCTGGCTCTGGCATGAAAATTCCAGGAAACCCCAACTCTGAAAGAAAATACTGAAGGAAACAATGAGGCATGACCCTCCTCCTTGTATCACAATCTTCGTTCCTTACCCAATCTTTGATCTTCCTGAAGTTCTTCCCACTTACTGAAGTCATTGGTGAAACAGAATCAAAGCCCCCTGGAAGACCCAAGTAATTTCAAAAACTGTAATTATTACTAGAATCCCCCCGGTGTTCTTATTTCACATAATGAGGTGGACAACTTTTGAGAGGGCTTGGATAGCTCAGTAGGTAGAGCATCAGACTTTTAAGCTGAGGGTTCAGGGTTCAAGTCCCTGTTCAGGCGTGAAGGCCTTGTTTTGTTTTCAGTCTTCACCCAAAAACTATTTGGATAACAGTGCATTTAAGAATGTCTCTGGACAGTCTTCGCGGAGAGTCGCCGTGGTTTCCTGCTTCAACAGTGCTTGAACGGAACCCGGCTGCTCGTCCCCCCACCCCGCCCCGGCCGGCCACTCACAGCCAGCCCTCGTCACCACTCGACAGCGCCCTCCGACCGGCCCAAGGTCCCCGCCGCCGCTCCAGCGCCGCGCAGCCGCCGCCGCGGCCCCTTCTCAGCCGCCCGCCATGACGACCGCATCCCCCTCGCAGGTGCGCCAGAACTACCACCAGGACTCGGAGGCCGCCATCAACCGCCAGATCAACCTGGAGCTCTACGCCTCCTATGTCTACCTGTCCATGTCGTACTATTTTGACCGGGATGATGTGGCTTTGAAGAACTTTGCCAAGTACTTTCTTCACCAGTCTCATGAGGAGAGGGAACATGCTGAGAGACTGATGAAGCTGCAGAACCAGCGAGGCGGCCGAATCTTCCTTCAGGATATCAAGAAACCAGACCGTGATGACTGGGAGAATGGGCTGAATGCGATGGAATGTGCGCTGTGCTTGGAAAGAAGTGTGACTCAATCACTACTGGAACTGCACAAACTGGCCACTGAAAAAAATGATCCCCATCTGTGTGATTTCATTGAGACTCATTACCTGAATGAGCAGGTGGAAGCCATCAAAGAATTGGGTGACCACATAACCAACCTGCGCAGGATGGGGGCCCCTGCATCTGGCATGGCAGAGTATCTCTTTGACAAGCACACCCTGGGACACAGTGAGAGCTAAGCCTCAGGCTGGCTTCCCACAGCCACGGGTGACTTCCCTGGTCACCAAGGCAGTGCATGCATATTTGGGTTACCTTCACCTTTTCTATAAGTTGTAACAAAACATCTACTTAAGTTCTTTCTTTAGTACCATTCCTTCAAATAAAGTAATTTGGTACCCAAAAAAAAAAAAAAAGAATGTCTCTGAAAGTGAGGAAGCCTTAACAGCTAAATCAAACAAAGTCACTGCCTTAAAATAGTTTACCATTTAGTTTTTCATTAATTTTCCTTTCCCAATATTAACAAAAACACTTCCCCAAGTTTCTAAGAGGAATAAAAAAAAGGGCATCATTTAAAAGTAACAAACTAGTGACAGATTTATTAAGAAGTAAGCCATTTAAAAGTTACCTTAAAATGATTCATTAATCTAGGAGTGGAAGGGAACAATTTGGGTGGACTCCATGTGATGGTATTAGGAGGTGGGACCCTTGAGGAGTGATTGGGTCATGAGTTAATTTCTCATAAATAGAAAATAGTGCCCTTTCAAAGGATACCCCAGGGAGTTCTCTGTCCCTTCTGCCATGTGAGGCAACAGTGAGAAGACAACAGTCTATAAACCAGGAAGCTCTCACCCAACAAAGAACCTGAACCATGAATATTTGCCTTTGAGGTGTTTGATGCCTGTCTTTGTCTAGAGATTCTCTTGTTTCTTTAGACTGGACACCAAAAACCTCCCTTCCGTTTCACCCATAAGCAGTTTTAATCAGTACTTTTACACCTTTTAATGAATACTTTGGTGCAGTTAACTATATTTATGCACATAACACCTCATTTTTCATCCTTAATTTTAGTGGGTTAAATACTGTAGGCAGGAATTTGTGTCTACCTCGAACTTCTGAATGTGATCTTGCTTGGCAACAGGTTTTTGCAGATGTAATTAGTTACTTTAAGATGAGGTCATTCATACTGGATTAGGGTGGAGCTTAAACCCTACCACTGGTAGGTATCCTTACAAGAGAGAACACAAGGAGGCAGACAGAAAGAAGAAAGTCATATGTGGACTGAGGCAAAGATTGGAATCATACAGCCACAGCCAAAAAATATAAAGGATTTTGGGGATCCACCAGAAGCTAGGAAGAAACAAGGAAGGAGTCCCTCAGCAAGCCTTCAGAGAGAGAATGGCCCTGCCAATATCTTCATTCTGATGTCCTAGTTTTCAGAACACAAAGACAGTAACAGCACGCTAACATGAGATAAAGTTCCAGGGGAAAGTGATTCCTTGGGGGTGAATCTAAAATAATAAATAAACTGGAAGAAAGGAAGTCGTTTTGAACGGAGGGAGGCTTTTGGTTTGTTTGTGTTTTTAAGTTTAATGCCTTCCTTGATATTAATGAACATTTCTTTGCTATTAGTGATACAATTATTTATAGCATTGTTGCAATTTGTTGTGAGGCTGTCGTTTTTAGATTTAGATAACATGAGGAATCCCTTTTGATAATGATTTTTACTGTATTCTTATCGTAAAGATGCGTGAAATTTCCAGGAATTCACCGCCCAGAAAGAGTTCAGGCACAAAGTGTAAATGTCTCTTTAACTGAGATTCTTTTAAGGTTGTTTGTCGGGCCTTCCTCGTTAGTATAGTGGTGAGTATCCCCGCCTGTCACGCGGGAGACCGGGGTTCGATTCCCCGACGGGGAGGCTGTAATGCTTCGTTTTTTCAGCTAGGCTTGTAACAGAAAGAAATTCTTTCTGCTCTCTCTTTTTGTTGTTCTAAGTTAAATTCTCCCGTGTTGACTTAGTGTGTTCACCAAGCAAACAACTGCCTTCTGAGGGAAACCCACTTCTGCCTTCTCCCTGAGAGAGAAGTCAGATACAGCGCGAGAGTTCAAAGTGTGCCCATTTGACGCGAAATATTCCAAGATCTTGCAGTAGGAATTTTCATTTGTCAACTGAGGTGATGGAGATGTTGCTTGCACAGGAACCTCCCTTAGAAAAGTCTCAATGGTTCCCAAATTTTTGGTGAACATTAGAATAACCTTGTTGTTCAGTCGCTAAGGCGTGTCCGACTCCTCGCGACCTCACGGACTGCTGCACGCTAGGCATCCCTGTCCTTCACTATCTCCCGGAGTTTGCCCAAACTCACGTCGATTGACTTGGTGATGCCATTTAACTATCTCGTCCTCTGCTGCTCTCTTCTCTTTTTCCCTTCGGTCTTTCCCAGCTTCAGGGTCTTTTCCAATGAGATCGCTCTTCATATCAGGTGGCCAAAATATTGGAGCTTCAACTTCAGCGTCAGTCCTTCCAATGAATATTCAGATTCTTTAGGACGGATAGTCTGGATCTCCTTGCAGTCCAAGGCACTCTCAAGAGTCTTCTGCAACACCGCAATTGGAAAGCATCAGTTTTTCGGTGTTCAGCCTCTTTTTTTGGCCCAACTTTCACATCCCTACTTGACTACTAGGAAAAGCCGTAACTTTGACCATACAGACCTATGTTGGCAGAGTGAAAATTCCTGATGTAGGGGTGGCAACCCATACTGATTAAATAGGAATGTCCGGAGGTGGAAACCAGGTTTCGGCAGGTATTTAAATTCTCACCATGTAATTTCAATATGCCTCAAAGTTTCGGAGGAGCTGGCCATTTCTCTCCCATTAGTTACTCTGACAATGTTACTAATGTATTCACCTTATTATTGTATTTAATATAAATGTAAACTATTTGTAAAGCATTAAAAAAAACCCACTAGCGATCTAACATAGATCATATTGTTATTACACATTATGCAGCAAGAACAAAAGTAACTTAGTGTTACTCCTCCAAATCAGGTAGTCACCCCAAGAGTGCCCAAGTGTGCAGTGGGGTAGTATAGTTTCAATTCATATTAAAATATGGACATTTGCACTGACACCTTCCATAGCTCTAATTTGCCAAAGTCCTTTAATTTTTATATATAAAAAGGAAAACCTATAACGTTGGTTTAAAAAAAGCCTGATGAAGTTATTAGATGCTAGCTAATATAAGTTGTACAGTACACCTAAATATGTATTGTACAATGTGCTGGTTTTGTTTATACTTGGATGTTTTGAAATTTGGACATATACAGCTTACTAAAACATGTTTAAAATTTCAAAGTCTACAGGGAGGCAAGTCCCGATGGCCCTCGGAGCTGCAACCGCCGTTCGCCCCCTCTTTGCCGACACTGTGCTCCAGTTCTTGCTTGGATTTACTCTTGGCAACGTGGTGGGAATGTATCTGGCTCAAAACTATGACATACCAAACCTGGCTAAAAAACTTGAAGAAATTAAAAAAGACTTGGAAGCCAAGAGGAAAACCCCTAGTTGCTGAAGCCACCTCCAGCACTGCCTTCTGGATAAATTGAGTCTACTCTTCTCGAGGGCCTCCTTCACCGTCTGAACCAAAAACTTTTGTTTTAATCTCCAGCCTCAGCAGTTTTCCTTTTTTGCTAGACCTTGCATTGCCTTACAGCACAAAAGGGACCAGAAGTTAAGAGCAGCCCTTATTTTTCCAACATCCTCACTTCTTCCCTTCCTCCTTCCAGCCTCTTGGGAGGTCCTGAGAATGGAATCATGGTGCTCGATTAGTTATCATACCTTCAATTAGAAGTCTCTCCCTTATTCTTTGAAATTTCTACTACATTTTTCGAAAGAAAAAAAAAAATTTAAAAGTCTGGTGATTCTACATTTACTAATACACTTTTGAACTTTTTTACTTGGAAATAATTTCAAACATGAAAGAGGTTACAAAAATAAAAATTTTATAAGGAACATTCTATATACTGAGCCACTTTTACTTAACATTTTACCCTATGTCTTTATTATTTTCTTCTATATCATATTTTTCTGAGTCATGTAAATATATTACATAAACCTCAATGTGTGTCGCCTTTTAAAAAGGTAAGCAAACTACCGCCTGAACAGGGGCTTGAACCCTGGACCCTCAGATTAAAAGTCTGATGCTCTACCAACTGAGCTCTCCAGGCCCTTGTTTCACCGCTTGAGTTGTCCTATAAATAACTAAATCCTATTAGCAATTTCGATCTCCAGGAAGAACTGGGGTAATCCATAACTTCAAAAACAACCCGGGTCTTTCAAAAGTATGGCTCAACCACTGAAGTCATTTACTCACCAAACAGACCATTTAACCTCTGCACTGTACATTCTTTAAGTACGTTCTTAATTGCTGGGAAAATGAAGATTATTCCTAGAGTCAATTACTGCTAAAGAGGATTTGCCAGTCTGGGTCAAAGAAGATCGTAGTTACTTCTCAGATAAGTTTGAAGAGAAGATGCACAAGACTCCCTCACCAACCTGTGAGGGAACCTGGAGGAGATTTTTTTTTTTTTTCCCAGAAACAACTAAAGTAACTGAGGAGAATCTTCCAAAGAATGAAAGGATGGGCAAAGAAGATGAAGTTTCTAACCTTGACATAATGCAGGGGCCTCAAATCTGGTTGTACCCTTTGGTGTTTCCCCACTCAGTTTCAGAAATGAAATGTCTGGGAAGAAATCCAACGCTTCCTCTAATTTTCTCCTCCACATTTTATCTAGCGGTCCAACTCCTCCAAAGACAGGAATGGCTTGACAGTTAAGGAAATAGTGCTCCTGGTTCATTCAGTGTTTATTGGTTCATGAGACAGTTTTTGAGCACCTGTAGAGAGATCATAGGAGCAAAACCCCAAAGCATAGGTGCAGAAAAGAAAAAAGCACTTAGTTCCATGAGGACTGCCAAATTCAGGACTACAAATTTTTGAGTCAATATTCCTTAAATTATTTAAGGTATTATTTACTGTTTTTTCTGTATGTGAAGCCAAGTGCAATCCTGACCAAACATGAAGAAAATACTGACTCATATATTACCCATAATACTAACCATTATGAAATCATGTGCAAATGCCATTTGATTATATAAGTTACACAGAGAACTTCAGAAGTTAAATATGTAACAGATATATACCTGGAGAAAATATTTAGATATTGCTAAATGTGGATCAGAGATAATTTTGAATTGACTTAAAAAACCAACCATCCCTCCTGCAGGATTTTTTTCCCTGATGTCCAAGATATGTTTAAAATAAATATCCTTATTCTATCTCTGAGCTTCAGAAATTTTAGGTACTTTTTCTGACTCTCGAGGTCATTGATAAGATAAAAATCAGAGGTGGAAAAAAAGATAGGATGAGAGCTTGGATAAGGCCTAGGGATGAAGGAATGGTTGGGAAGGGATGATAGTCTTGATTTGGGAAAGGGTGGAAACATGAGTTTGAATAAGCTCTGGGAGTTGGTGATGGACAGGGATGCCTGGTGTGCTGCAACTCATGGGGTCTCATAGAGTCGGACATGACTGAGCAACTGAACTGAACTGAACTGGAGACAGGTTAAATAAGGTGGTTATATGCTGCACAATTCCTCTGTCAGCTTTATAGGTTTCTTTGCCTTTACTCAAAAACATCTGGCTTTACCCCCATTTTATCAACTTTGCCCTTGCAATTCCCTCTGCCTGGAAATATCTACCCCAGATATTCACATGATTCAATCCTTTTATTCTTCCAGGTCTTTGTTCAAATGCCACCCAAACCTTCAATAATAACAGTATTTCAGTCAGTTCAGTCGGTCAGTTGGGTCCGACTCTGCGACCCCAGGGATTGCAGTACGCCAGGCCTCCCTGTCCTTTACCAACTCCCAGAGATTACTCAAACTCATGTCCATTGAGTCAGTGATGCCATCCAACCACCTCATCCTCTGTTGTCCCCTTCTCCTCCACCTTCAATCTTTCCCAGCATCAGGGTCTTTTCAAATGAGTTAGTTATTTGCATCAGGTGGCCAAAATATTGGAGCTTCAGCTTCAGCAGCAGTCCTTCCAATGAATATTCAGAACTGATTTCTTTTAGGATTGACTGGTTGAATTTCCTTGCAGTCCAAGGGACTCTCAAGAGTTGTCTCCAATACCACAGTTCCAAAGCATCAATTCTTCGGTGCTCAGCTTTCTTTATAGTCCAACTCTCACATACATACATGACTACTGGGAAAATCATAGTCTTGAGTAGACGGACCTTTGTTGGCAAACTAATGTCTCTGCTTTTTAATGTCTCTGCTGTCTAGGCTGGTCATAACTTTTCTACCAAGGAGTGTCTTTTATTTTCGTGGCTGCAGTCACCATATGCAGTAATTTTGGAGCCCAAAAAAATAAAGTCTGCCACTGTTTTCACTGTTTCCCCATCTATTTGCCATGAAGTGATGGAACTGGATGCCATGATGTTAGTTTTCTGAATGCTGAGTTTTAAGCCAAACTTTCACTCTCCTCTTTCACTTTCATCAAGAGGCTCTTCAATTCTTCTTCGCTTTCTGGCATAAGAGTAGTATTATCTGCATATCTGAGGTTATTGATATTTCTTCCTGAAACCTTGATTCAAGCTTGTGCTTCATCCAGCCCAGAATTTCTCATGATGTACTCTGCATAGAAGGTAAATAAGCAGGGTGACAACGTACAGCCTTGCCGTACTCCTTTCCCAATTTGGAACCAGTCTGTTGTTCCATGTCCAGTTCTATTGCTCCTTGATCTGCATACAGATTTCTCAGGAGGCAGGACAGGTGGTCTGGTATTCCCATCCCTTAAAGAATTTTCCACAGTTTGTTGTGATCCACACAGTAAAAGGCTTTGGCATGGTCAATAAAGCAGAAGTAGATGTTTTTTCTGGAACTCTCTTGCTTTTTCGATGATCCAACAAATGTTGGCAATTTGAACTCTGGTTCCTCTACCTTTTCTAAATCCAGCTTGAACGTTGGGAGGTTCATGGTTCATGTATTGTTGAAGCCTAGCGTGGAGAATTTTGAGCTTTACTTTGCTAGCATGTGAAATGAGTGCAATTGTGCAGTAGTTTGAGCATTCTTTGACATTGCCTTTCTTTGGACTGGAATGAAAACTGACCTTTTCCAGACCTTTGGCCACTGCTGAGTTTTCCAGATTTGCTGGCATATTGAGTGCAGCACTTTCACAGCATCATCTTTTAGGATTTGAAATAGCTCAACTGGAATTCCATCACCTCCACTAGCTTTGTTTGTAGTGATGCTTCCTGAGGCCTGCTTGACTTCACATTCCAGGATGTCTGGCTCTAGGTGAGTGATCACACCATTGTGATTATCTGGATCCTAAAGATCTTTTTTGTATAGCTCTTCTGTGTATTCTTGCCACCTCTTCTTAGTATCTTCTGCTTCTGTTAGGTCCATACCATTTCTGACCTTCATTTGCCCATCTTTGTATGAAATGTTCCCTTGGTATCTCTAATTTTCTTGAAGAGATTTCTAGTCCTTCCTATTCATTGTCAAAATCTCCCTTACATCCCATATCTCTTCTTTGCTTACTGTTTCTTTATGGCTTTTACCACCATCTAGCTGTCTGCATGCATAAATTATGAGACAGAGAAAAGCAACCCTGGACATCCAGGAACTGAGCTGGCATTTACAGCTATGTCTTAATGCTTTCTTGTTGAATATAAACAACTTTCGAGAACATCAGTATCAGACAGGACTTCTCTAATAGATTAAGTCAGGAACAGGACAACTCTATGATCATGTGTGAACATAAATAAACACAAGAACATTGTCGAGATTACAAAACATTTCCCTCTCCCACATCATACAGATGACTACCGTTTCTTTACTAATTTCAGCTCCATGTTTAGTTTGCCCTACCTTTAGGTAAGATTTAAAATATCTAACCATAGAATTACCCCCCACCTCCTGACAGTATACAAACAAATGCGAAGCCATACTTTCTTAAAACTGCCCCCAAATCACCTAACAAAAGTGATCACCTAAAAAAAGATCACAACAAACTGTGGAAAATTCTTAAAGAGATGGGAATACCAGACAAGCTGCATCCTGAGAAATCTGTATGCAGGTCAAGAAGCAACACTTAGAACAGGACATGGAACAATAGACTGGTTTTAAATTGGGAAAGAAGTACAGTCAAGGTTGTATATTGTCACCCTGCTTATTTAACTTATATGCAGAGTATGTCATGTAAAATGCCGGGTTGGATGAAGTACAAGCTGGAATCAAGATTGCCAGGAAAAATAT
This sequence comes from Antilocapra americana, assembly GCA_007570785.1. NCBI lineage: Eukaryota > Metazoa > Chordata > Mammalia > Artiodactyla > Antilocapridae > Antilocapra > Antilocapra americana. Next base: position 1,649,195 of record ML664180.1, read on the forward strand.
CAGTAACCTCAGATATGCAGATGACACCACCCTTATGGCAGAAATCGAAGAGGAACTGAGGAGCCTCTTGATGAAAGTGAAAAAGGAGAGTGAAAAGGCTGACTTAAAACTCAACATTCAACAAACTACGATCATGGCATCTGGTCCTATCACTTCATGGCAAATAGGTGGGGAAACAATGGAAACTTTCTTTTATTGGGCTCCAAAATCACTGCAGATGGTTACTGCAGCCACAAAATTAAAAGATGCTTGCTCCTTGGAAGAAAAACTATGACAAACCTAGACAACATTTTTAAAAGCAGAGACATTACTTTGCTGACAAAGGTCTGTCCAGTCAAAGCTATGGTTTTTCCAGTAGTCATGTATGGATGTGGGAGTTGAACCATAAAGCTGAGTGCCAAAGAATTAATGCTTTTGATCTGTGGTATTGGGGAAGACTCTTGAGAGTCCCTTGGACTGCAAGATCAAACCAGTCAGTCCTAAAGGAAATCAGTCCTGAATATTCATTGGAAGGACCGATGCTAAAGCTGAAGCTTCAATATTTTGGCCACCTGATGTGAAGAACTAACTCATTAGAAATGACTCTGATGCTGAGAAAGATTGAAGGTAGGAGGAGAAGGGAATGAGAGGATGAGATGTTTGGATGGCATCACCGACTCAATGGACATGAGTTTGAGCAAGCTCTAGGAGTTGGTGATGGACAGGGAACCCTGACATGCTGCAATCCATGGGGTCACAAAGAGTTGGACATGACGGAGAAGCTGAACTGAGCTGAAAAAAGTTTACAAAGTCCAATTCTTATAATCACTTCTTTCTAACACTCTTACTGAGACACTCCACTGTTCTCCTGATGTGCATTCTCTCTTGCTGCAACAGTTAGCAAAACCAGCTTTAGGAGTATGATATGACACTCACTAGCTTCATGTATTGTCACCTCCCCCTACTCAGACCCAACCACAGAATCTGAGTATCCATTAAATAAATATTGTTGAATAAATAAGAGAATTAAAAAAAAGTTGCCTTTTTTTCATAAGAAAGTAAAAGGTCACATTCTTGGGAAGTGGAGTTCAAGAAAGCAGTAAATAATATTTTAGGTGCTTAATTAGACAAAAATTACAGACAAGTATAACAACAACACAGGTAAAACCAACTCCCCTTCTACCATTGTCCATATGTGAAGTAGCCTACAATAAGTGATTCACACTTGGTGTCTGCACTACTGGGAACCCTAATCATAGGAAATGAAAGCAAGGACAATGTGAACTAGCTTGACTCAAAGTGAAGAATAAACAGTATATTAAAAACCTGTCATCTTTACCACAGGGACTGGAGGCTTCTGGATGGGTGGAGAGAGAGACAAAGAGAAACTATTTGTTACTTGGTAACGGCCATCGACATTTAAACTCGTACATCTATTATCCTAAGTACTATATCGCATCCCCTTTTCCTAGAAGATTTGGAAGAAATTAACGGGAGAAAAGAAAGGAGGGAGGAAGACGCTACTGAAGAAAAAAGAGATTATGGGGAGAAATGCCAGAAGAAGGTGCAATATGCCCGCTTCGTACTTCTCAACGGAAGGTTCTAATCTTTTAACAGGTTTATTGAAGGGGAGTTCTAACCCTTCTCACTGACCCTCTCCTGGCATTTGCTACTTATTACTTTATCACGGTAATGAAAAAGCCTGAACACCGCAGGAAGCAGACTGAAGCAGTCTTCGAAACCAGCGGTAATTCGGTTCTGGGCTTCCCTGGTACATTAGTTGGTAACGAGTCTGCTTGCAATGCACAGATTCCTTTTCTTTGATTTACGAAACTCCCACAATACGGGGACCGTCTTGGGCTGTGGGACTGTTGGACCATTGGGAGGCAGGCAGCGCGGTGGGGAGCGGTAAAGGGGATAGGTGGCGGCTGCTGCTTCTCAATATCCTCTGGCTGGGCTCCCCGGCTGACTTTGTGCCATCGCAACAGTCTCCAGCATCCACCCACCAAAACTTGTCTTTTTTGCCTCTTTCGTTTTGCAATCGGTTCAGAGCTTGCGTTTCACCCTATGCACTCTGAATGTAATACTAACCACATTGGTTGCTAATCACAGCAGCAGATTACACGTAATGCGGAAGCGAACATGTCAGGATGGCCGAGTGGTCTAAGGCGCCAGACTCAAGATTCTGCTTCCCCTATTTGGGCTTTCTGGTCTCCGGTTGGAGGCGTGGGTTCGAATCCCACTTCTGACATGGTGTTCTTTTGTTCTTATGCTCAAATTCTGCAACTTTCGTCAGTAAATCATAGCCACCTTCTCAGGCTGCATTGCCAAATCTTACCCATTACCACCAATATTTCACCCTTTCTCCAGTTCAGTTCAGTCGCTCAGTCGGGTCCGACTCTTTGCGACTCAATGGGCTGCAGCACGCCAGGCCTCCCTGTCCATCACCAGCTCCCGAAGTTTAGTCAAACTCATGTCCATCGAGTCGGTGATACCATCCAACCATCTCGTCCTCTGTCGTCCCCTTCTCCTCCTGCCTTCAGTCACCCTTCTTAGACCAGTGCTATTTAGATGTCTGTCCTCTCATCACGCCTACCTACCCTCCCTCCTTTCCTTTTCGTTCTTTCTCTTTTTCAATAAAAATTGCCTGTTTATGAGTAGAATGGAAGAATAGTAATATCTCAGTATTAAAATTCAGGTCTTAACATATATGTAAAGTGATGGTTATAAATTTCTGCATTCAGTATTTTTTTTACTGTTCTGTGAAGGTTAAGTTTTGAATATTCTTCCACAGATCTCCTGCTTGTCCCTCCCTCTCTGTTGTCCTCATCTGACTCTCTTTTTTTCTTCCTCTTCCTCTCCTTTTTTTGCGTATCTTCTCGCATCATATCTCCCGTTGCTAGTCGAAAGGTATCTGCTGTAAAGTGAAGAGGTTGGATATGATAGATATATTCTATGACATAAGACAAGAGAGTTGTGGGAGAGAGGAGACGTAGAAGTGATTCTTAACAGAGATTGATTTTAAAACACAAGTTGTTTTCATAAAAATAAAGAAAGGGAAAGAGGGAAAGAGAGGGGAAGGAAGGAACTTGTCCAGGTCCCATTCCCCCTAAGTGTGGCTCTACCTACCAGATCCTAAATTATTTGTTAAATACATGTTCTGTTTTATTACTTTGATTTCTTTTGTAAATCTAGTAATTCACATGTTGGATCTTCTTTGCTTTTCTTTTTATGTATCATTTTCTGCCTAACTTATTTGAAACTTTAGTTCTGTTTTTTTCCCCTTCTTTTCTACTGTCTTCTATATTGTTTGCTGTTTTCCACATTGTCAATTCTATTTTTGTGCTCACGATATATATATCATGATATATATATATTCACCCTGCTCTGTGCTGATATAGGCCCTAGGAACTGGCCTGTATGGGTTTTCATGCTCTCTAGTTTCCAACTGGGTTAGGTTGGTGGGAGTACCAACAGGAGATAGGTGGATCTAGGACGGCTAGATCCAGGTATTTACTTCTTATCTTTCTGCCTGCAAATCACTTCAGAAGACTGGAGGCTATACCTCATTCAAGGCAGCCCTCACTATAAGGGCTGGAGGCTATACCTCATTCCTTGACTGAGGCTATACCTCATTCAAGGCAGCCCTCACTATAAGGCTGTCTTCTGAGTTCAAGGACTGACACTTTCTTCATGCCTCTTCAGGTACAGAAGTAATAATACTCCTACTGCTGTTTGTCCTGGAGAATGACACTCTCCCTGGTGGTTTTTCTCTAGCTGTACACATATTTTACCAGAAAGTTTATTGTGAAATATATGTCTTCTGTCCCTTAATTCTTCAAATTATCTTCTCTGGATGCCACCAAAATTAATATTTTAACTGTTTACTTCTTGGATTTGGAGACCTCTATTTTCCTAAATAATATATATAACTGTTATTATTGATTAATTGATTTAGACATTATATACTTATTTTCCGTCTGTTAAATAATTAACTGTTTTATGCCACTACCACCCACTATTTCTTATCCTTCCAAAATACTTATGTTTTACCTTTTGTTTAATTCAGTGTTTATTGTTTATGTCATTTTTCTATGAAAGTATTTTACACAGCATTGTTGTGAGCTATGATTCTGTTTTCATTCTTTACTGGATGCTTATAATTGCCTAAAAAGGCAAGCTTTAAAAAGAAAAATTTTAATGTGCCCAAGTCCCTTCATATGTATTAATAATTGCTAATTCTTCCTTAACTTCCAAATATTTTTCAGTGGAGCTTTCCACAAGATCAATCAAATCAGATAATACATAAGCTCAAATATTTTTTCTTGAGGATATTTTTCCAGTTGACTTCTACATGCTTATAGTCTGAAGTGGTTATTCTCTGGACCTGCTACACAGCTGTCATCTGAATTTTCCCTTGCTCATCTGTTCATAATCTATCTTTTGTTCATTTATTTGTTCCACTGTTTCAGTGGAAAGTTTTCTCAAGGTTTTTGGTTTTTAGGTTATAAAAATAACTCAAAGTCTGAGGTAATGGTGAGAAGAGCCCTCAGTATGCTTATAAGTTAAGTTAGACTCTACCAACTTACATCAGTTGCCTCGCATGTATTCTTAGCATTTTTACCTTTCATTTTTGAATGCCAGTTGTATTTTTTTGTTTGTTTGTTTTTCAGTCCTGCCATCAGGGTAAAGCCTAACTGTCAGAGATCTGAGAGTTAGGTGAGGGAAAAGAGCTCAGCCTTCAGCATTCTCTTATATCCAGATACAGGACAGATCCTCTCCTGTTGTCATTAAGGTGATCAGATCCTTATCTATAATAGTCTAATCCCATTCTTTATTTTCTTTGAAGAATAAATCTCTAGATTTTTTCCTGGGTGGTAGAAGGGTTTGCCCACTCAGTGTAAGTGCAGAGAATTTAGGGCTTTAACTCTTTCTCAAATTTTAAACAATCTGCTTTTGGTTTCCCTTTAGCCTCTAGTACATAGTGCTCTAAGTTCCTGAGCTTTTTAAAGAAACTTTGGTATAAATCAGATTGTTTCTGTGAAATTTGTTACTATTTGTCTACCTATTTTTCAGTTTTAGTGTTTCTTACCTTCCACTTATTTTGTGTTTTTCTCATAAGTGTGATTAAAAAAATCTTTTTACTATACTAAAAAGTGACTTTTCAGAGGACATACAATGAAAATTATAATTGCTGTCTCAACAATATCTTAATTTAATATGGATAAACATTTTTATAAAAATTCCATGAAATTTCTAACCCATCTAAAAATTTTAAGTTGAACCAAGTCAAGCTAGCTTTAAGTCATTTCAAAATTTGATAGTTATTGGAAAGCATTTGTTCTTGTTCAGTCTCTGAGTTGGTCCAACTCTTTGTGACCCTGTAGACTGTGCCACACCAGGCTCCTCTGTCTTCCACTGTCTTTGGGAGTTTGCTCAAATTCATCTCCATTGAATTGGTGATACTATCTACTGCTGCCCCTTTTTCTTTTGCCTTCAATCTTTCCTAGAATTGGGGACTTTTCCAATGAGTTGGCTCTTTGCATCAGGTGGCCAAAGTATTGGAGTTTCATCTTCAGCATCAGTCCTTCCAATGAATACTCGAGTTGGACTTCCTTTAGGATTGACTGGTTTGATCTCTTGCAGTCCAAGGGTCTTTCAAGAGTCTTCTCCAGCACCACAGTTTGAAAGCATCAATTTTTCAGTGTTCAGCCTTTTTTTTATGATCCAGCTTTCCCATCCATACATGACTACTGGAAAAACCAAAGCTTTGACAAGATGGACCTTTGTCAGCAAAGTGGTACCTCTGCTCTTTAATACCCTGTGTGTGTCACAGCTTTCCTTCCAAGAAGCAAGCACACTGACTTATAAGCATAGTCTTCAAACCACTACATATTGTTTCAAGTGATCTTACTTTACCATGGCAAAGGGAGGTTTAAAAGAAAAGTATTCAATACACTATTTGTTCGTAAAACATTTCTGATGCAAATTTCCAAAGCACCAATACAACTGACCTTAACTAAGGGAAACATCTGACAGCAGAAATAGACTCTCCTGGAATCCATACAGTAGAGTTCCAATAGGGTGATTCAAAATTAGCTGAAGTTAATATAGACAAAGGAAATGAAACACAAAATTGAGAACTTTTGACTCATAAAAAGAAACCTGACAATAGGAAAAGGAAACAGAAATTTTAAAACAAAACTTTTAAAGGTAACTTAAGAATAATGGATGCATTTTAAAACAAATTAGCTAGGGAGGGAGGTAGAAGGGAGGTGGGAGGGGGGTTCTGGAAGGGGAACATATGTATATCCATGGCAGATTCATGTCAGTGTATGGCAATACTAACACGATAATGTAAAGAAAATTTTTAAAAAATTAATTTAAATAAAAATAAACCAAATTAGCAAAAAGAAAATTAATAAACTGGTAAGATGAAAATGGATGTGAGAGTTGGACTCTAAAGAAAACTGAGCACCAAAGAATTGATACTTTTGAACTGTGGTGTTGGAGAGGACTCTTAAGAGTCCCTTGAACTGCCAAGAGATCAAACCAGTCAATCATAAAGGAAGTCAGTCTCGAATATTCATTGGAAAGACTGATGCTGAAGCTGAAATTCCAAAAGTCTGGCCACCTTATGCAAAGAACTGACCCACTGGAAAAGACCCTAATGCTGGGAAAGATTGGAGGCAGGAGGAGAAGGGGGCAACAGAGGATGAGATGGTTGGATGGTATCACCAACTTGTTGGACATGAGTTTGAGTAAGCTCTGGAAGTTGGTGATAGCCAGGGAAACCTGGTGTGCTGCAGTCCATGGGGTAGCAAAGAGTCAGACATGACTGAGCGACTGAACTGAACTGAAGATGAAAATATCCAGAATAAAAATGTTGTAAAAGGAAAACACAATTAAGAAGTTGAGAAGTTATAAGATATTGACTGTTAAAGCCAAGAAAGCAAGGAGGGAAAAGATTGAAAAGAAGCAATATTTGAAAAAATAATGACTGGAAATTGATTTGAACATTCAAAAAGCCTTACTACATCCAAACGGGATAAATACAAAGAAAACCACACTTAGACATATCTGGGAACTAGCCTCCAAAATGTCCCTCCAGTGATCCCTGTGGGGCCTTGATTCTTGGGGAATCAGTACAAATGTTGCTTTCTGGCTACTACTGTTGGTGAGTAATAAACTGCCATTTGTCTCTCATCCAGGAGTCTTATCCTCTGCCAGTATCTATGAAACTGTAGTAGGCTAATTCTTAGCTTAGAGTAATTACCACTTCTTTTTAGTGGTTTGAATAATTAAGTTCTAGTCTTAGCAAATTTGATTATTATAATACAGTATTGTTGTCTAGATTGTTCATTTGTTTTTAAAAGAAAATGGAAATGGTCATTTCACTTTATATAGGAAACTGATTTTTTTTTTTTTTTGGTAGTGTCTTGACCATTTGGTTTATGGATGACAGACCAGAAAATAGAACCGAAGATAACCACTTTTTGGTTACCTCCATAGGTTTTTTTTTTTTTCAGTCAGTGATAATCTATTATTCCAGATGGGGTATTGGGCAAAGCCATTAAATTTTTTTTTTATTAAACTGTTTTTTAGGCAAAGCCATTTCTCTCCTCTTTAGTTCTTATTCTCAAAGATTAACTTCCTCCTTTCTCTATCCTCCCAAAGAAGCTCCTTCTTTGTCAAGCAAGTTTTAGTGACAACTTGTTTAGACATTTTGATACTGTCCTTAAGTCTGTGCAGAATACCAGGTATTCTGGATTATTATTAATTTTTCAGTTACTAGGGTCTGAAATTATGATCCTTCATCAAAGATTTTGTTCACATCCAAGACCAGAGCCAGTTTTAGTCTCCTTCCTTGTGACCAGGTGCTAAGTTAGCCATATTCACCCCTTAGCTTTCAAATACATAATTTAAGCTTATTTAGTTTTCAATGAATTCACATTGCTCTGAAGTAAAAATTCTTAGAAACAAAACACTGTTACCAGTGAGAAGGTAAAGTTTTAAGTGGGATTCTGCAAATAGAATATACTAATGCTTTAAGCATGTTAAGGAAAAAGAAACAATTTCTCTCCTTCTCTCCAAGTGATAAGATGTGGTGGTGAAACTAGCCCAAGATTCCAGAGCCCAGGGTAACTGTGCCTTGTGCAAGCTGAGGAGATGCTGACTGAACTCCTGCAGGACCCATCATTTGCCCTTCCTCGATGTTCTTTTAAATTCTACATGGAGCTGCTCTTCTTCACGCGATTCCTAGCATTCTGTTCTTTTCCCAATTTTCTGCCACAGCAAGTGCAGACATTGCGTTGCCATCCAGGTATGGAATCCAGGACCATATAACTTCCTCAGCTGGGTTCACATCCATTTAACTTATATTTTTCTTCCAGGAAAGGATCACCAGCTTCTTCTGTGTATCAGTTGCTTTTACATACAATTTTGGTTTCCAAAGGAATTCACAGAAGTGACATAAGATAGTTATGGCTTAAAACATAGGCATTATTAGAACCCACTCTCACAAACTGAGCAAAGCATTCAAGCAATTATTGTTCCCATTGTGACAGATCACATTCCTTATGAATGCCCCCTCTGTGACTGTTTATCTTTGGCCGCACATGTCTGTTTCTATTTCTGCCTTATTACTGCATTCTCATTAACATCAGTATAACTTGTCTATCCTTTGATCCATTTTTGATCGCTTAAAAATTCTTATTCACAAGCCCTGGGCTCTAGTAACAGCTCTACTTACAATATGTAGCCACTCCCAGGGATGAGAATGACATTCTCAACTTTGAGAGTGACAGAATCTACTTTGCCTCCCATAGGAGTTCAAGAATAATTTAAGCCCCAACAATTCTCCGTGATATCTGGCTTTATGATTCTTCTTTTTCTCCTGCTATCATATATATATACACACACAAAAGATGGGTAGGGATATATAATTTGGTCATCAAATCACTGTGGGAGTGCTTATGAAGAAGCCCCTCAAATGTAAACTGCAGAAAGTAGGAATCAACTGGAGTCAATGTAGGGACCTGGAATTCACAGATTGGAGATAGCGTCCGATTCATAGAAGAATGGATCAGTGATTGGCAATATTATCTGCTTGGTGACAAAAACGCTCGCGACTCTGGCGGGACTCGAACCCGCAACCTTTGAATGCCTTACTGCTGCGCTAGAAGTCCAATGCGCTATCCATTGCGCCACAGAGCCCGACGGCCAGTGTCGTTTGGCTGGATCCCAAACAATGTTGGTAATTTATTTGGTTATCAGTGAATATAATTTGTGGAGATGTATTGTGTTTCAGTCACAGTGAAAGTTCAAGAAACATAGAAACAAGACAATGCAAGGGACATCAATGCCCAACATGGGGGAATTTCTGAGCCTCTCCGTGACTACTATCATTCACTTTCATGAAGTAAGAAATAGTTTGTTCAAGACTCAAAAAGCATCTCGTTTCATCTGGTCTCTCCAAGCCCAAGCTCGGGACCGTTGGCTTTGCAAAAATGGAATTTGGGGAACTTCCAGCAGAATGGCTTTGGGATGTATTTTAAATCCAAGGCGGGGCCCCACTACTCTCTTTCCTCCAGCTCACTTCTGGAGTTCTCTCTTTCTCGATCCGGGGCCCCTTCTTGTTCGTCTTTGTGTTCTTTCTGAAAAAGAAGAGCTGGTTTGTTTGGTCGATGGGCTCATGGAGCAACGCAATCGCATTGTTGCCCTCTCTCTCGAAGGAAAGGGCTACAATTTTTAAAAAGAGTCCAGGAAGCTTTGGAAAGATCCCAGGTTTTCTAACTCAGGAATTTTCATTTGATGACTCTTTGGGTTGAGATGCAAAAGATGGCTGTTTCTTCGCTGCCGCTCTTCTGTGAGACTGCATGGTCCAGTCGCAGTGGCTCCTTCAGTGACCGTCGGTCAATAAGCGGGTCTTTGCGGACAGACAAGGATGAAGACAGTGGAGGAGTTCGGGAGAGGCCACGGTTTGTTGACGCGGAGCAGAAGAGTAGTTGTGACTTGAGAAATCGGAGGAGAGTTGTGGAAGGAAGAGAAGAAATCTAAAGTCATCCCTACCAAGGGAAGACAGTGCAATATGATAGAAACAAATATGACCTGCTCTTCCACGGGGAGACTAGAACCTGAACCAGGAACTTGAAGATCACTCAAGCACTCACACACTAGTGAGTAATAAAGAATGTGGGAAAGAAGCTTCTCTCGGCCCTCAACCTCTCAACTCCACATAATATCAGAAATGAAAATAATTAATTCTGAAAATTACAAGGCCAAATGCGAACTCTGAACCGACTGTCAGCAAAAACGCAAAGCAGAAAGGACGTATTAGACAAGAGCTGAAATTTGAGCTGAGTGAGAAAGTTCTTGTAGTCCTAGAGCCTAGGAGCCTGGGTATTGAGAGCCGCTGCATTCACACCCGCAGCCAACCCTCCTCCGCCAGCCCCCGGCTCCATCCCCTCCTCGGGGCCGCGGGTGCTCTCCCCGCGCTCGGCTTCCTCCCAGGACCTTGCCGCGTACCTTTCTCTTAGCTCCACAGCGGGACTTCCGGCAACCTAAAGACTGGGGAGGTCATAGGTAGATCTGATCAAGCTTCTTTATTCATTCTTCTCCAGCCTCACGTCTTGGAGGACGTGTCGGTTCGTGTCCAAGTTTTGGGAGCTGCGAAAGAGGAGGGCCGGAAGTGAGCGACACCTACAGGACATCCTCAGAGTTGGAAATGCTAGTGGGAGAAGGACCCAGAATAAAGGGCACTCAAAAGCATCGGACGCTAACTAGGGAGTGACTTTGATGAGAGTACACTGGGTTGCCCTTCCCCTGACCCAAAGGACTATTCGATACGTTGCTTGAGGGGGAATACCGGCTCAAAAGGAGCATCCCGGGACTGTCGCCTAGTCGCTCGGAAAAAATTCACTTCTCTGCTCTTTAGTAAAGGAGGCGAGAACGTTCCAGAGGCCCCTCTCCGAATGAGGGAAGCCCGCGGCCACTTTTGCTTTCCTAACAAAAAGTTGTAATTTTTAACAAGCATTTTAGGAACCCTCAGGATAGAAATCTTACTCCCAAAATATTCCTACAGGGACAGGCAGAATATGAAGTTTTTAAACGGGATTGGCAATCTCTTAAAATGGTTAGAAATTTTCCAGATTGCCAAAGGAAAAACACATGAGAAATGCTCTGAATCTGTGAGCACTGTGAATTTGCTTTTCCTGACCACATTTCGTCCATTTGTCAGGCATGGCTTAGTTGATCTTTTCTAGATATAGATAAAAGTATATTATATGATCTTCAGTTAGATCTATTTCCCCCGACCCCTCCCAGCCAGAAGAATTTCTCAGTGATATACGAATTGAATAGAACTCAACTTAAAGAATTCTTTGTTACTTATGGTTAAATATTATGTATTAAATCCAAGGATTTAGCAACTTTTTCAAGATGCATCGTATTCATCCACTCACGCCTCTTACCTGTGAACAGTTTGTTGGCCACAAAATGGGGGCCTATCATGCATCTTAGGATCTGGTATCTACATTTAATCATTCTAAGCTGAAACATTTCTGTAGAACGTCTGGAGATTCTGCTGAAGAAACAGCGAGTTACAAACATAAAAGGAGAATGGGAAACATGCAATGTTGGTTTAGAGGAAATGAGCCTTTGTATTACCTCCCCAAAACTGAACCTCATAATCCATTTTCTAGAAAGCAGTTAAGACCTCACATACTCAAAAAAAAAATTAAATTCATGGACAAACTATAGCTCTTCATAACCCATCTGGAGAGTGAAAGCGCATTCGCTTCTGTAAAATACGTTCCCAAACACAGTGAGATTAGTACTTTGAGCCTAAGTTAGGGACCGACAGACAGCGAGTGAGGGGATCCAGAGGTTTTCAACGTCGTTTTTCTCTCCTTCCACCTTAGACACAAATCAGAGGGAACATCCCCTTCCCTGAAACCCGTAGAGCACAATATCATTCTTCGAGGAGGCTGTAAGTTCTAGAAGTGTTGGTCCCACCCACGCCTAAAAGGATTAGTTTGATTTCACCTCGCTGCTGAGTAACTTTGGTTTGATTTCGGAGACCCCAGCTCCCGGCACGAACCAAACTCATCCCTGAGGGAGGCAGGCCCTAGCTGATGATGACCGGAACTTTGTTGAAAACAAAGATACTTGTTTAGATGCTGTTGTTCAGTCGCTCAGTTGTGTCCGATTCTTTGCAACCCTATGGACTGCAGCACGCCAGACTTCCCTGTCCATCACCAACTCCCGGAGTTTGCTCAAACTCAGGTCCATTGAGTTGGTGATGTCATCCAACCATCTCATCCTCTGTAGTCCCCTTCTCCGACCTCCAATCTTTCCCAGCATCAGGGTCTTATCCAGTGAGTCAGTTCTTCGCGTCACGTAGCCAAAGTATTGGAGCTTCAGCTTTAGCATCAGTCCTTCCAATGAATATTCAGGTTGATTTCCTTTATGATTGCCTGGTTTGATGTCCTTGCTGTTTAAGGGACTCTCAAGAGTCTTCTCCAGCACTTTCATCACAGTGCTCCTAAATGTCGGAGGCTGCTGGAGAGAGTTTGTCCTTCCTCCCCAAGCTTTCTTTCCCTTGGAATAGGAAATGGCAACCCACTCCAGTATTCTTGACTGGGAATCCCATGGACACCGAAGCCTGGTGGGCTACAATCTATGGGGTCGCAAAGAGTCGAACACGATTGAGAGACTGGGCACACACGCACACCCCTAAACTTTCATTCATCTGAAGGATTTTGCCCAACTCACTGCACACACTTGTCTACACAAGTCTTATCTTTATGTCTACCAAGTATTTTCTAATAATGAAAAGCTTACTTACATCTGTAGTCGTGGCCGAGAGGTTAAGGCGATGGACTAGAAATCCATTGGGGTGTCCCCGCGCAGGTTCGAATCCTGCCGACTACGGTGGAAATTTTAACCTGTGTAGTGCTGCGGGGGGAGGGAAAACAAAACGAGTACTGATACCTTCTCAGGAAGGTTGATTTAGTTGAGCCCTAGTAACTCCCCAACTTGATCCTTATACAAAGCTCAAGGGTGTCTTCAGTTTTCCCTTCCCAAAGGGACACTTGGGTGAAATGTTAAACCGTTTACACATTCTATTTAAAAATTTGCCACAGAGTAAAATTGGCTTTTTGAAATTATATGAGTTTATTAACCACTACCATAATCAGGATGTAGGTAAGTCCCATCAATCCATAAACCTCCCCATGTAATCACTTTATAGTCATCTCCTAAATCTATACATAACAGTTGACAACCAGATATGTTTTCTGCTCCCTTGTTTGCCTTTTTGGAGAATGTTGTGGAAATTGAGTCATACAGAATGTAACTTTTTAAGATTAGCTTCTTTCACATGAGATAGAACGTGCCTTAAGATTTATGCAAGTTGCTGCATGTATTAAAACTTTGCACCTTTTTGTGGTTGAATAGAATTTCATTGAATGAATGTACCTTTCTTTCATCCATTGAACCTAGTTGTTCAAGGTTGTTTCCAGGTTTGTGTAATTGTGTGTGGGGGGGGAAGCTATTAACTTTAGCATATGCAAATTTTCATTTTTATTGGATAGATATTTTATTGGCTGCTCCCTCCCCCCCATTTTCAAAATGCATTACTTTATTTTCCTCATAAGGCAACCATACCTTTTAAACCTTGAGTATATGTCAGACTCAAGATTTCTTCAGAAAGCCCTAGGGTTTCCATGAATTTTCCTGGAGCTTATGGCCTCAGTAGTTACATTGCTTTGAAATAATAGCATGTATCTAATCATGTTGTGTTTTTAGAGACTTGCTTTGAAGCCTGGTTAAATGTCAAGATAGAGATAATTTCATGTGTGGTTGGAAAAAGTTGAATCAGGAAGTTGATATGTTGTCTGTTCTCTGTATATGTGTATTATATGACTTGCACTACTTTATTTTATGGTTTTTTTCTTTTCATGTGTGTTTTAGCTTTTAAGAGAGGTATATTGTATAAAAATATACCACCAAAACTCCCACCATGATTGTGATTTTTATCCTTCTCTTGGAACTTCCATCAATTCTTGGAATTTTCCTCCATTTCTTAAATTTCCAGAAGCAAGACATTCTGGATAAAGCCATGATCTATGTACGAATTATGACTTGGAGACCCCAGGGGCTACCATCAATTGAACAATTCCAACAAGGAAAGCCTAGAAAAAAATCTATTAATTTATACAAACTTTAGCCATTGAGACTTAAGAGAAATGCTGCTACTTAGAGATACTTCTATATGTTTCCTTCCTCAAAAGAAGTGAGAAAAATGCAATTTAAATATAATTTATCTCATGGGAAACTCTCTGTAAAGATTAAGGATAAGCTACAGTGCAGATTCTGATCATCTTGTGCTTCAAAATGAGTCTGACTCCATCCACTGGTTCTGACCAGGAGTCTAACTTCTGGCCTCCCCAAACCCAGCAGTAACCCAAACTCCAAAACTACTCTGAGAGAAGAGAGTAAGTCAGAACTGGTTTGACTAGAATCTCAGCCTCAGGCGTGGGTGCAACTTTGTCCCTTAAGTTACAGCATTGGGGCTAATGAATCATGGAGCTTGAATTTAAAGAAGATGTTGAGAGAAGTGGGCCCCCTTTGCAATTTTTCCCATCACAGTTAGCCGGAGAGCTCCATTCTGCTGCCTCCAGACGCGCGGGCGAGCGCACCATCCTGCAAGGACCTCTGTGAGCAAGAGATGAAGGGCAATGCTTGGTGACCTTCTCGCTGCCATCGGAGGCCTGTCACTGAACTATCAGAATAGTCCTCAGCGCGGACCTGTGTTTTTCTCGGGTAGTCACAGCACCGCCTCATTTAAGGGAGCAGGTCTCTTTCCATTGTATTAGAAGTCATGCATTTGTAGAAGAATGTCTACTTACATCCACGGGGACAGTGGGTGACGGGAAGCAGCCAGCATCCCCTGAATTCCACCCTCACAAATTCCAAGGCTCATCTCGGCTAAAGTTCTGTTAAAATCTCGACAGAAATTTGCTGCTGAGCGGCCTCGGCGAACGTAGCCGAACGGAGGTAAGAGACTAGGAGAGTTGAAAGTGGCTCTAGAGATTGCGTGCGGGACGCCGAGGGATCCACCGGCCCCGCCCCAGAAACCTAGTCTTTAGGGAAGCGTGCTGGGTTTAAGAAAAAGGTGTCCGCAGAATAGCAGTAAGAAAAAATCTTTAGTACAATTTGGCAGCCTTCACTGGACATCTTTCTCTTGATGAAGTAGAATATGATGAGTCTTTGATCTTGAAATATTGAGTCTCTGATTTGCTCCTCACCAATCCCTACACTTGACAAAATTCAGACTTTTGCTTCAAGCGTACCTTTTCCATTTTCTCGAAAACATAACTTCTTTCACAAGGTTTCTTCCGTTAATGTGCCAGAAATCAACACATTAAAGCTTGCTTTCCTTGAGGCAATGGACTTGATAACTAAATAATCTAGGTAGAGAAACATATTAATTTATGGCCGAAACTGAGCAGAGGTACAGATGAACTATTAAATTTCAAAGGTTCAGTTTTCGTGTTTATATGAAAACTAAAAATACCTCGACGAGTTTTAAAGTATTACATCATACAATGAATATAATACGTTCAATCCAGTGCTGGTGATATAAGAAATGTTCAAAATATTCATTCTGTGTTGTTGGGGTTTTGGGGGCTGTTTTTTTGTTTTTAAAGAAGAAAGCAAGGACTTGAACCACCAAGTTTCTGAGTTAATGGCGGGGGCGGGAGCGGACATTCTTTGGGGACTTGTATTTGGCAAAAAAAAAAAGGGGGGGGAGAAAAAATTAATAAAATAAAATCCCTTAGGACTTTTTTCAAGTGTCGTGAGTGGACGTAGACTAAGTATGTTGATAGTTTAAACTAAATGGTTTCAGTAGAGCTCCTATGACACATCAGTGACAGTTATGGCAAACCTCGCGTCATGCGTGGTTCCATGGTGTAATGGTTAGCACTCTGGACTCTGAATCCAGCGATCCGAGTTCAAGTCTCGGTGGAACCTACTAGTTTTTTCTCTTATTTTCCCCTGGAAAATATTATCCATCTAAATGGCGAAATCAATTTTGCCTATTTTATTTCTTGTAAGTCCAAACACATCGGCATTTGAGTGAGGAAGCAGAAGTGAAATCCCATTCTGGTTTAATGGAATTCATTTTATAAGGAAGAAAAGGAGTATCAGAAGTGGAAGTGGAAGACGACAAAAACTTTGCACTCTGCTGCGACTAGAAAAAAAGATTCTAATAAAAAGCAATAACAATTCTTTTAATAAAGTTCACTTTCAGTGCACATTAAAAGAATATTTGAAATTGTTCAATATTTCAAATATGGGAAGTAAATTAATCTAATAGTATTGGAGAATATATAAACAGCAAATTTCTTTTCTGCCCATGACATCTACCTGCACAATGTCTGACTCCCTCCACCCTTCCACAGGGCCACTGAACCTAGTGTATCTATATAGAGAGACATCTCACAGAGAGAAAGAGGGAAACTAAAGGTGGAAAATCTCAAAGTAGGTGACTGTAAGTAAACAAACACTCAATACTCATTATTACATTTTAAAAATATCTACAAATTTGACCTATTTCAGCTGAAAATGAGTGGGGAATGCATAATGACATTTTCATTGCAGTATTCATCTGCGCTTTGGGCTACACATATAATACCAAACATCTCCTTTTATCAGATAAAATGAGTGACTACTGCTATTTCTTTACTAATTACATTCTTGGTATAAGTTTTCCTTTTTTTTTTTTTTGCTTATTCTTTTACTGTTTTACAGTGGATTCAGGATTTTTTTTAATATAGTATTTGTCTTGGATGAAGTTTGTGTTGTTTTGTTTTGTTTTCTTGGATTAGACATTTGCAAGCATTTCACATGAACTAGAGGCTGGAAATATTCCACCCCTACCCCTACATAGTCTTATTATGATACCAGTTGTGTGGGAGATTTTAAAGCAATTTTTTTTTCTTACAACCAACACGTATCACTAACTCCAAGTGTGTTCACAATGAAGATTCTGCTCCCATATACTGATCTTACATAGTATCTGCTGCTTCTCAACAATAGCCCTTTGTGTAAAGTGCTTATTCAAACATTCATGTCTAGGTTCTCCTTCTTCATGAGTTCTGTGAAGTTCCTGCTTTGAAGTGTAAACACACTCCTTTGTTCAAAACCAGAGTGCTGATTTTCTCTCTCACAGTGTGCCACTAACTTTAAGACACCATGCACCTATATTTGTTTGTTTTTTCTTTCTTTTGCAAATACTGTACAGAGAAAACACTACTTATGGTCTTATTCCATTCCTTTGACCTTCACAGAATGTGGAATCTACTCTTCATACTCCATTATCCATATAAACAGATCACTTTTACTTTGCTCAAAAATTTAGTTTGCTTTCTTATATTTATACATAGTCTTTCCCAGATGAAAATGCAAAAGATGTCTACACTGCAACTGTAAAGCTCTGTCTTTATTGCATACATTATTGCCATCACACAGTATATATACCAAATGGAAATATAAATATTATGGAGCTCATGCTTACAGTGCATTTTGCTTTACATGAACCCCAGCATTCCTTGAGTTGACCATAGTGACGAGTCAACGGTAGTTCATGAGTATATCAGATGCTTTTAACAGCAAGACGGACTGCAGGACGGCTGCGACGTCATCTGAGTGGGTGTTAACCATGTAGAATGTCTACTAAAACCGTAGTCGGCAGGATTCGAACCTGCGCGGGGAGCCCCCAATGGATTTCAAGTCCATCGCCTTAACCACTCGGCCACGACTACTGACTTACTGCTTCTTTTGCGGGCAAAAGTGAAAACTAGTTGGTGGCAAGTTCTGCAACAGTTTGTCTGACAACAAAAAGTTTCTTAGCCTTCTTCAGGTCTCTCCCTCTTGAATGAAAGAGAACAAACCAAGAAGCAGCTGGTGATGTAATTCAATAAAAAGCTCCTGGACAAAGGACTGGATCTTCCTGGATGCTGGAGATTGCCCACTAGCCGCTGACAATCGCGGACACGCACGATCACTCCTAATTCTCGGGAACCTGCAGAAGGGGAGCTTTGTGTTTAGAGTGAGTTCCAAACAACCTCCAGTCGCAAATACCAATGGGAGAAGGAACTCGAATAAAGGGGAAATGAGAGAATTGGAGGTGTGGGGTGGGAGTGGCCATCTGTGTTTACTTTCAGGTTTAAAATCTAGTCAGGAATTTCTTCCATGGCATCAAACTGACTTGCGCTTCCAAAAGAAGGATGAAAATCAGACTACAGCGACAATTCAGAGTGAGGTGTAGGGGTGGGGGAATTGAGCAATTTCTGTCCTAACTAGAAAAGACAAGGTTTTGGATTCCTTCCTTTGAAGGTCACTTGTATTATCCTAGTGAAGGTCACGAGGTAATTCCCAAGCTATCTAAGCCTTCAGCCTCCAGAACCTGGGGAAAAGGGAGGCACCCAGTACAGCTTTCCCAAGTATCCAAATTCTGCCGGAGGACATTCTTGGTCCCTCTCAATGCAGACCAACGCAAAAATACATGAAAACACGTAAATGTTAGGAAAAAAATCCAACTAAATTTAAAAAGTTGATTCTTGAGTCAGAGACTATCTGGTCTATGAGAATGTGATAATGAAGGGGAGACTTGGCTCTGATTCCTTTTCATGGAAATGTCGTTCAGTCACTCAGTCGTAGCCAACTCTTTGTCACCCCATGGACTGCAGCACACCAGGCTTCCTTGTCCTTTACCATCTCCTGGAACTTGCTCAAACTCATGTCCATTGAGTCGGTGATGCCATCCAACCAGCTCATGCTCTGTCATCCTTCAATCTTTCCCAGCATCAGGGTCTTTTCTAAGGAATTTGCTCTTCACATCAGGTGGCCACAGTACTGGAGCTTCAGCTTCAGCATCAGTCCTTTTAATGAATATTCAAGATTGATGTCCTTTAGGATCGACTGTTTTGATCTTGAAGTCCAAGAGAATCTCTCCAAAACCAAGGACTTTATCTCTGAATTCTAGGAATGGAAGTGTTTCACTGGAGCATTAACTAGTAGAGAGAATCTCAACTATGAAAAGAACATGACCACCATGATTGAGGCGTAATATACCTCGCTAGGAGTTAAAAGAAACAATCTCTTTAGGATAATAAGAATTATTCTCCCCTCACCATATTCTTGCAAATGCTATTTGGTCTTGCTACCAAGGCACTTGCCATATACATCCAATTAGACTCATAAAGGGTATATAACCTTTAACACAGTAAATTAATTTTTGAAGTTTATTGTCCTTGAATGGTCTAATCAAATTTTTGCCCCCAACCAGCAGAGTGTGCACCACTTGGGAACTTGTGAGAAATGCAAATTCTTGGGCTTGGATTCAGATCTACAGAATTAAAAACTGGCTAGGAGTGTAATGGGCAGGTGTGAGGAGATGCAGCAATCTGTTTTAATAAAAAGCCCTCTAGGTGATTCTGATGTCCATTGAAGTTTGAGAAGTACTCTCTTAAGGAAATAATCTTAACAAAGAGAAACATGTATTGCATAAAAAATTATTTTTATTTCTCATTGTAATAGCAAAAAAAAGCATTAAAAAGAGATAAATGTTTAAATATTTTTATCTTTGTAACTGATCATTAAAATGCCAGTAAAACAAAATTTGAGAAGACTGTAACTATTCTGGGAAAATGTTTATAATGTAATGCTCATTGACAAGAGCAGGATGAAATGAACATGACTTCAACTATGCACAATTTTTGAATATGCATACTAAGGATAGAGAAAGAATACTTCAAAATATTGCTACTGCTGGTTTCTGGGTTAATTTGTGTGGGATTACAAGTTAACATTTTTGTTGTTCCCTTTTACAGTGTAAAGTAATCATACAGTTTTTTAAGCGAATGGTATAACAATGTCTTTTTACTAATTTATTGGTTATTTAGTGATGAGTGTATGTGTCTCATGAATCCCCATCATAAGTTGACAGCAGGAAGCTGGTCTCTCAGAATATCTTAAGGGGTCCTTCCAGACTGTGGAGGAAGTGTTACTTGCTAGTTTGCCACAGTAGCGAGATTTTCGACCAAATGATGTCAAAGAGCAAGAAATTTTACTTAATACGAATACACTTTCTGGTAGAAAATTTCTTTGAAAAGAGCTTTAGTTCTGTACTGTTACTGATGTAAAGATACTCAAGTAACTAGCACAATTGTCAAGTAGTCGTGGCCGAGTGGTTAAGGCGATGGACTAGAAATCCATTGGGGTTTCCCCGCGCAGGTTCGAACCCTGCCGACTACGGTACCTTTCCCCAGGGAGAGGTCAATCGTATTGAGGCATAGCCAGTTGGGGAAGAATGCCCATGTCTTAAAGTGAGAAGGCTTGTTCTCCAACCTGGCTCTTTATGGCTGATGGGGAAAGGCATGAGGCTTTCGGATGGTGCCCCAAACAGCATGGGGGTCTTACTACTATTATTAGCTTTAAGAAATTCTACCATACTCCTAATGGTGTTTTCTTTTCTCTCTAGGAGAGACAGGACTTTGGTGATGCCTTCCCGTTTCCTGAGATGAAAACCCTGCTTAAAAGGCAGACAGACTTTCTTAAGGGGAAAAAACTTGAAACGAGCGTTTCCTTGCTCAAAGAACCTCACCCTTATCAGGGGTCTTCTACGTCCTTGTTCACCTACAAAAGGAAGCTCCACGAAATCTTGGACGAAATGCAAGTGAAAGTTAATGTTATGGTTGCCAAGTGGAGAATCCAAAATGGGTATTAATAAGCAAACCACTACACAACCAAAGAATAGCAAGGAGAGATAAGAAAGACTTCCTCGCGACCAATGCAAAGAAATAGAGGAAAACAATAGAATGGGAAAGACTAAAGATCTCTTCAAGAAAATTAGAGCTACCAAGGGAACATTTCATGCAAAGATGGATTCAATAAAGGACAGAAATTGTAGGGACCTAACAGAAGCAGAAGATATTAAGAAGAGGTGGCAAGAATACACAGAAGAACTGTACAAAAAATATCTTCACAACCCAGATGATCATGATGATATGATCACTCACCTAGAGCCAGGCAACCTGGAATGTGAAGTCAAGTGGGCCTGAGCAAGCATCACTACGAACAGAGCTAGTGGAGGTGATGGAATTCCAGTTGAGCTATTTCAAATCCTGAAAGATGATGCTGTGAAAGTGCTGCCCTCAATATGCCAGCAAATTTGGAAAACTCAGCAATGGCCACAGAACTGGAAAAGGTCATTTTTCATTCCAATCCTGAAGTAAGGCAATGCCAAAGAATGCTCAAACTACTGCACAATTGCACTCATCTCATACGCTAGTTAAGTGATGCTTAAAACTCTCCAACCCAGGCTTCAGCAATACGTGAACTGTGAACTTCCAGATGTTCAAGCTGGATTTAGAAAAGGCAAAGGAACCAGAGATCAAATTGCCAACATCCACTGGATCATCGAAAAAGCAAGAGAGTTCCAGAAAAACATCTATTTCTGCCTTATTGACTATGCCAAAGCCTTTGATTGTGTGGATCACAATAAACTGTAGAAAATTCTGAAAGAGATGGGCATACCAGACCACCTCACCTGGCTCTTGAGAAACCTGTATGCAGGTCAGGAAGCAACAGTTAGAACTGGGCATGGAACAACAGACTGGTTCCAAATAGGAAAAGGAGCACATCAAGGCAGTATACTGTCACCCTGCTTATTTAACTTATATGCAGAGTACATCATTCGAAATGCTGGGCTGGAGGAAGCATAAGCTGGAATCAAGATTGCTGGGGGAAATATCAATAACCTCAGATATGTAGATGACACCACACTTATGGCAGAAAGTGAAGAAGAACTAAAAAGCCTCTTGATGAAAGTGAAAGAGGAGAGTGAAAAAATTGGCTTAAAGCTCAACATTCAGAAAACTAAGATCATCGCATCCAATCCCATCACTTCATGGCAAATAGATGGGGAAACAGTGGAAACAGTGGGAGACTTTATTTTTCTGGGCTCCAAAATCACTGTAGATGGTGACTGCAGCCATGTAATTAAAAGATGCTTACTCCTTGGAAGGAAAGTTAGAACCAACCTAGACAGCATATTAAAAAGCAGAGACATTACTTTGCCAACAAAGGTCCATCTAGTCAAGGCTATAGTTGTTCCAGTGGTCATGTATGGATGTGAGAGTTGGACTATAAAGAAAGCTGAGCACAGAAGAATTGATGCGTTTGAACTGTGGTGTTGGAGAAGACTCTTGAGAGTCCCTTGGACTGCAAGGAGATCCAACCAGTCCATCCTAAAGGAGATCAGTCCTGGGTGTTCATTGGAAGGACTGATGCTGAAGCTGAAACTCCAGTCCTTTGGTCATCTGATGCCAAGAGCTGACTCATTGGAAAAGACCCTGATGCTGGGAAAGATTGAGAGCAGGAGGAGAAGGGAACAACAGAGGACGAGATGGTTGGATGGCATCACCGACTCAATGGACATGGGTTTGGGTGGACTCCGGGAGTTGCTGATGGACAGGGAGGCCTGGCATGCTGTGGTTCATGGGGTCACAAGGAGTTGGACACAACTGAGTGACTGAACTGAACTGAACACAACTAAAGAAACTAAGTAAAACCATTTTCTTTGTGATCCAACTATATAGGGATGATAGCATTACACCTGGTGGACTTGGGGCCCAAAAGCAGTGATGGGTATGACTGTAGATGGATCTGCCAGTTGTACTTTTTTCTTACTCTTAACTTACTGGGTCCCCAGTTATTCTCTGGTGGGCAGTGATCATCCAGGTGGTGGGTCATACCTGGTATGGTGGATAAAAATGATCCATGAAGGAAAATATGGAAATAAATCACCAAGTCTTGGTAATTTCTAATCCACTCCAAGCCTTGGGTATAGGGGAATCAGTGGCAGCTAAGCAGAACATTGTTGATCCCTGCATTATTGATGACAAATAAGGGAAAGTGCAGGGTCATCGATCAAAGTCAGGCTGAGTACTTAGGCTGAGATTGATTCTGGGACTTAATTCCTGGAATCAAAGACTGCACTCATACCATGGGGGTAAGTTTTACCTCTGCGTAGTCATGAGAAAAGCACCAGACCCCAGTTATATAAAATTTGCAGAGGAAAACTGGTTGTCACTTGAGGAAGAAGGAGCACACAGCTGATGAAGAGACCCAAGCATGATGCATTTGCTTGATGCCTTTTACGTATATAGTGGCAGGTCAGGAAGTCCTAGGCTCAGGTGTCAAGTTCCCTCCTGGTCCCATACCTGAAACCAGATAAACAGAGCTTGAAGTTATTTTTGTTCCAGTTTGGTGAGGACTATCTCCTTCAAACTCCATGTGGTCTCAATTCTGTATTTTTTCCTTCCTTTCCTGAACTTCCACTCACCTGCTCCTCCTTTTCTTCTCTCTCATTTGTTGTTGCTGCTGTTGTTTAGTTGTTAAGCCATATTCAATTCTTTTGTGACCTCCTGGATTGTTGCCCGCCAGGCTCCTTTGTCCATTGATTTTCCCAGGCCCACTGGAGTGGGTTGCCATTTCCTTCTCCATCTCTCTCCTTATGTCTTTCCTTTTGTCCACCAACACTCTCATCTCCTTTCTCATTGTCTTCCATTCTGTTTTCCTCTTCTCTCTGCTCCTCTTCCCCTTCTGCTGTTACCCAGCATCTCTCAATTGGACACTTTCTCCTTTGTGTTCCTTCCTTTGGGTCAAGGTGGAATCATATAAATCCACCTCTGCCTCTGCTCAACAGGTAAAGATTCCCCATCATTCGAGGTCTTTCTCTAATGTTTTTCTTCCACAGTTTATCTTGACTTCATCCCATTCAAATACTGAGGTGACCAGCAGTTGAAGAAATGAGTGTGGCCATGGTTATAAGTAAAGCTTCTTGGATTCATCAAATATTTTTTGAGCCTTTCTAAGAGAGAATCAAGCAAGCAGTGAGGGAGTAGGCAGCTGAAGTGGAAGACAAGTTAAGACTAGGTAGTGCTTGTCATTATTCTGTAGGCTTCTGAAGACAGCTGGAGCAGAGAAAATAAGATATTTCTGTCCCAGGAAGGACAGAGGGCGAGAATGGTCGTGAGACCATCTCTGGTGGTGTTTTTTTTTTTTTTTTTCTGGTGGCTTTTAACTACAGTTTCTGCTTTG
>ML664180.1:1673357-1690857 GCA_007570785.1 Antilocapra americana
TTTTTTTTTTCTGGTGGCTTTTAACTACAGTTTCTGCTTTGTTAATGTTTCAGTAGGTGAAGTACTCTTGAGGGAAAAGATGAGCACACATAGCAGAGGATGGTTTCGATCCATCGACCTCTGGGTTATGGGCCCAGCACGCTTCCGCTGCGCCACTCTGCTTACATTAGAGGTAGGTGCTAGGGAATATTTTTCAACCTTGATTCTTTTGCATTTCCCCAATACTTCCAAGTTTAATACTGTCAATTTCTCTGTCTTCTTTTCACCATTCTCTTTCTTCATCTGTCTCCTCTATGCTTTTTGCTTTCTTTCTGGCCCTTATAGTCTGTGTCATTCTCAAAATATTAATGCCACAAGATCTCTAGCTTGCCGTCCTCACAAATCTTCAATTCTTACTTTCTTCAAGAGGATGACAAGCATTCCCTTTGGATCAGGAATTATGGTAGCTAGATAGGGAATAACGATGGCTAGAATGTCGGCTTTCCAGAACAAGAACTCAGCAAAGCCTTTTAAAACCTTTCAAGAGTCAGTTTCTCCCTCACCCAAAGCCCTCTCCTCTGAATTTCCTCTTGGTCCTACCCTTCTCCTTTATTTCTCCTTTCCCTCCTTCCAAGCAAAGTGGACAATATCTCATGTTCAGCTTGAGTTACTCCCCCCTCCTGGGTGCTACTGAGATTTCTCTTGCTCTGCTGCTCTTGATTATTGGAGACTTGGAAATAAGGCTGCATTTTGCCAAATCCCCTTTCTTGCGAGATTCAGAGCCAACTGCAACTCCTTCCCTCCACACCCCAACCTGGAGTTATCTAGCTCTGCTCTCTATTTTCAGAGGTCTAGTCATAGGGCAAGTTTGTTTGAACGTGGTCTCATTGCTTAGAAACTGAGAGACTTAGGAATTGAGATAGTCCCCCAGGGACTCAATAGGTCCTGAACTGAAAACGAAAGCTCCCAGCAAGGGTAGGGACAAGGCCCTTTTCTGAGATAAGGTTTTTACCGCCAACTCTGGGACAAGTTTTCCCTGAGGCAGGCATGGTTTGTGGCAGCAAGAAGTCAAACCTCAGAAGATGCTGACTGGTTTCCTCCTTGAGCTGTCCATCCTTTATATATTCTCTTCTGAATTTTTGGAGAAGGAAATGGCAACCCACTCTGGTACTCTTGCCTGGAAAATCCTATGGACGGAGAAGCCTGGTTGGCTACAGTCGATGGGGTCGCAAAGAGTTGGATACGACTGAGCGACTTCACTTCACTTCACTTCTGAATTTTACAGATCGCTTGCCTTGTCTCCAGTAGATTCTCGGAGTTTCTGCCCTTTTCCTTATTCTTTGCCACAGAAGCTTCAGACCTAGTGTTGGCAATCCAAGACAATATCTCAGTGGGGAGGCAGGGGTCATCACTTCTATATCTGTATCCACTGCCAATATTCTCCTGCCAGCATTAACAGAATACAGTCTTCTCCTTCTGGAAGAGGTCCGCTTGGCCTATGCACCTGTGCTTCAGTCAATTTCTCAGAAATGGAAAGGTTTGAGTCCAGACCTGAAAGCTTCAGATACAGGAAAGCTGTAACACCATTATGGCTAGGGACTTTGCCATTGCTAGAGCCAGTTTTGCCCTGCCAAAATCTCTGCCCAAGTTCCTAATCACGTGCTGATTTGCCATCTGTCTATCCCCATTAGTCAAATGTCTCTTCATGTCTTCTATCCATGCTATAATTGGATTGTTGAGGTTTCTAAAAAATTTGTTGTTTCCAGAATTCTTGTGCATTTGCAAGATACTGTCTATTGTCAGGTACGTGGTGTGCAAATATTTCCTCCCAATTTGCAGCTTGTTTTTCAACCTCTTAATAGTGTCTTAAAAAAATAATTTTGTTTATTTATTTGTGTTTGGCTGTGCTGGGTATTCACTTCTGCTCAGGCTTTCTCTAGTTGCAGTGAGCCATGGGATACTCTTTAATTGTAGTCCACAGGCTTCTTATTTCGGTGGATTCTCTTGTTGCAGAGCGTGGATTCTAGGGTGCTGGACTTCAGTAGTAGCAGCATATGGGCTCAGTACTTGAGGCTCCTGGGCTCTGGAGCATAGGCTCAATAGTGGTGCGGATTAGTTGCTCTGTGGCATGTGGAATCTTTCTGGATCACGGATTGAACCCATGTCTTCTGCACTGGCAGGAGATTCTTTATCACTGAGACACTAGGGAAGCCCAATGGTGTCTTTTTGTGGAGTAAAAGTTTTAAATTTTGATGAGGTCAAATTTTCTCCTTTTAAGGATTGAGCTTTGGTATCAAGTCTAAAGGATGAAGATTCTGAAAATCTCCTACATTATTCTCTGAAAGTTTTGTAGTTTTACATTTTAGTTTGTGATTTATCCTAATTTTATATATGCAATGAGGTCTAGAGCAACATCAAAAAAAGGTTTTTGTTTTGCCTATGAATGTCCAATTGCTCCTGCACCATTTGTTGAAAAGGCTCTCTCTCTCTCTTCCAGTGAATTCTGTTTTCTGTACTGCTGTCAAAAAATCGATTGGGTATGTTTTGTAGGGGTCAGAATATATTTTTAATGAAATATAGGAAATAACTAAGACAATCACTAAACATTAGTATGCTAAAATTTGCTTAAAATAAAGAGTGGATTGAATACCATACATAAAAAATAGTAATATATACTCTGGAAGGTTATACAAAAATTTATTTCACTGTGGAGAGAAAGTGAACAACTAGAGCAAGAATAGAAGATAGATTTTATTCATTGCATATAAGCTCAATATCATTTGAACTTCATATCATGATTATTATGCTTAATTATTATAAATATTAAAATTCTTAATAGGCAAGGAAAATAAACTTTGTATCAGTTGATCACTGCCTTTTGGTGGAGATAGTTTTCCAGTTAAGAATTTTGCTTTCTTTAGATAGCATTTACCTCTGGCTCTTTACCCCATAAACATGCTGGAGTTGTGTGAAGCAAGCATGGAGTTATTGATCGACTTCCCTCAGACAGATAAAAATATGTGTGTTAGAGATATATAGGTTATAGTTACATATGAGAAAAGAAATCCCTGACAAGGTAAAAATTTCATGGAGAAGCAGTAGGATTTTGAAAGCAGGAAACACCAAGATATCTCTGAAGTTAGGACTCTTCTCAGGGGAAAAGAAAATATATTAGGATTCAGGTCAAACCTATTGGAAAATGCAATCATTATGACTTGTATTTTTCTGGCAAGGGTGAGTTAATTTGCAGGATTATAAGCTGGAAAGGATAGTAACTGCCTGCATCTTGGTTAGAATTCCTGTTTGTGTTTGGACTTGAAACTCCAGAATTTGTCAAAAAGCATAGTATTAAGAAGGAATTATTTCACAGGTAACTGCCACGTAGTCGGCAGGATTTGAACCTGCGCAGGGAGACCCCAATGGATTTCTAGTCCATCACCTTAACCACTCGGCCACGACTACACAGTAAAACAACATATTATGAGAATAAATAGCCATGCTGAAACTTAGCTTTCATAAAATTAAATCACATACCAGAAAGATTGAGTCACATATCAGAAAGTATATTTGCAGTCAATGTGACCATTCTTTGATGTCATTTGCGTGACTATCATGCTGTTATACCATATTACCAGGGAAAACATTATCCTCAAAACTGGAAAGAGACCTCATTTGATGGGTTATTGGAGTGAGATCAGTGTTTGCTCTATCAGCCTCTGATGGAGATTCATGAAATAGACCACAAAGTGGAACAAACTTTAACATTCACTTCAGAATTACATGTAACAACAATGATTAAAACAAACAAACACACTAGAACTTAAGTCCACAGACAGTGAGGATAGTGATTTTCAATAAAACTTTCTTCCCTGGTATAATAATAGTAAGTGAGACTCTGTCATTGGGAAGACAGATGTTGGGTTCATGTCAGACAAATATATTAAGACAGTTAGAAGGAATTTGTTTGGAGCCCATATATCTTTTTTATAGTCACTTTATGTGTTCCCAAAACAACAAAATAGAATTAACAAATTGTTCTCATTCGATGGTCATGCAGTTATTAAGACAGAGACTCTCAAATTATTTTTTGCCACAAAATCCCATGGTAAAATAAAACTTGTTCACCCTGTCACAGAGAGATTGGCCTTGACTCAAAGCTAACAAGTGTAGAAACCATGTCAGGGATTCATAAATACTGTTAGAGAACATAGACACAAGACTAAGAACCCTCTGCATTGAAGAGTCTCCTTTATGTTACAAAACCTATTTTAAACTAATAAGCATTTTTAACTAACAAACTAAACTGTAATTAAGCAAAAAGTTGCTGAAGAAATATCACCTTTGAAATATGGCTATGTGAGTCATTAACCTCAATTTTGTAAATTAGGAAGCCAAAGATTACTCATGCCTGAAGCTATAATCCCAGTCAAACCAGTTCTTAGAGTGTCCCTTTTTCAGAGGGATAATGGGTGTGGGTTTCTCAGTACACATTTGGGACACTAGAATGACACATATGTAGGTCCAACAGAATGGAATGGAACCTTGTTCAACCAAAGGTTATTTGAACCTCTATCTCAGTTTCCTTTCAATCCTTACTCTAAGATCTCCACTGAGGAGAAGCCCTTGATTTGTGATAGTCTCCCTTTCTTGTTGACAAAGGAAGCATGCAAAAGGGAAACAGATGCTAGACAACTTTAGTTCTCTTAATTCTTAATGAATATTTTGAATTTCGTTTTTCCAATTTCCATTTACTGCTGTTGCCACTTTTCATTTCAAAGTCATATATGTCTCATAGTAGCATTTAATTTAGGATGTTCTGTTGCTTCTGAAAGACTAACAGATGTAGCAACATAAATACAAAAAATTCATAAAATATTTAAGGAAAATGATGGATTAATCAGCCAACTACTTTTTTGAGACTTTTAAATGATGCCAAGGAAACAAAGGAGATGAAAGGATGCACTAAAGGGATGTACTATTTAAAGGACACACAGCAGTTAGATTTATAAATGGGGTTAGTTTCTACTACATTAGCTTACGTAATCTAAAGTGATGACTTAACCAGTTCATTTCTTCAAAAACACGTATGCTAGCAGGCAGAATGATGAACATAGAAGTAGTTTCATATGAGACATATAAACAAAAATATACGGAAGCACTAATATTACCATTGCATTTTCTTAAACAATGTTATGGCAAAGATACTATAAGGGGCACTGAAGAAGGGGAATGAAGGATGGAACTTGAGGGCTTTTCAAAGGAGGAGACATAAACAGGCAATCTTTAAGGATGCACAGGATTTCAGGAGGTGAAGAATCTGGGAGTGACAACACTGGATAAGCTAATAATCAATTTTACATGTGAGGAACTCTATCTTGACTTTAAGGTTGCACCTTGACTTTAAGGACAGCAAGTCAAGCCAATCAGAGATGAATGATTCCAACAACTGAAACAAATGTAAAAAGACATGGTGAAGGAGGATCATGAACTTTCTGGCCTCTGCCTTCCTAGAAATAGAAACTTTGGAGGTTTGACAGTGCTCCTGATGCTGAAACAGGAGCTAATTATGTTGGGAAAGAGCTGTCCCCTTACCATGCTGGAAGAAGAAATGGGAGCAGGACTCACTGGGCTTTCACAGACACTCCTAAGTAAGGAAAGAGTGCCCTGAAATAGCAAGTTTACTTACAGCAGCACTAGCTCCAAAAGCTCCAAGAAGTATATGCCAAGAAGACTTCTGTGTTCGACCATAGTCTATTGTTTTCAGTGTAGACCCTCTCTTGGTTTCAATTGTCTATCAACTCAGTTGTATATTCTCTTCACACTCTAAATCTTTGATGTCCAATACTTTAGCCACTTGTGACATGTGACTATTGAGCACTTGGTCCTACTTGAGCTCTAAGTGAAAGATACAAAGTAGACTTTGAAGATTTTGTATGAAAAAAACAAAGTAAACTACCACACTGTCAACTTTTCAAATTTCTTACATATTGAAATGATATTTTGAATATGTTGGCTTAAAATAAAATATATTATCAAAATGAATTATGCCTGTCTTTTTTTACTTTTTAATATGGCTACTAGAAAATTTTAAATTAAATCAGTGGCTCAGATTTATTTCAATTGGAAATGTACTTCCTAATCTACATTCTCTGTTGCAATTGCTGTAATTCTTGTTTTTCTTATACTGTTCATCAGTTTTATTTTTGGTTTTATTTTCCTTGTTTATAAGAAATTTCAGTGATTTAAAACTAAAGAGAAAGAGATTTCCCTGTTGGTCCAGTGGTTAAGAGTCCATGCTCCCAATGCAGGAAGCTTGGGTTCCACCCTGGTTGGGGAACTAAAATCCCATATATACTGCAGGGTGTGGCCAAAAAAGAAAAAAAAAGTGATGAGAAAAGTTCTAGCATCCTAACAGCAGCATTCAGAAACCAGATTACAGGCTGATACTCCACAAAGCAAGAGTCTGTGTAATGGTCAGTCCTGGCTCAGGATCTCTATTCCAGAGCCCAGAACTGGAGCTTCATTTTCCATGGGATTCCTTCAGAAAGCAGTATCTGGAAAGAGAAGAACTTCTGCTTATACTATCAACATTCTCTCTAAGGTATCTTTTTCAACAAATTTTTATTTTTAAATTCTGTACATCAATGTCAGGTGGGTCAATTTCCACAACTCTAAAGTTAGGAATTGTTTCCACAGAAGGGCCTTAACATTTCATGACTTTGACATTCTAAAATTCTTTTTAGTTTCTGAGAGTCAAAGCAACCTGTATACTGAATGTAAGAGATGGAGAGATGAGAAATGATACGTTTTGCAAAGAAACATCAAGTTCATCCTCTGGAAATCCAGGTCTTAATAGCCAAAACCAAGTTATTTTCATCAAGCAGGCCCTGCTCAGCAAAAAGGACTTATCACAACTCAACATCACTGACTCTCCTGAGGTTGCAATTCGATGTTTTTTTTTTTTACTGTACTTCATTCCTCTGAACACATGCATGACAGAGCAAAGTATCTGGCATTTAATCAATGAATATGGAACACATTGGGTTTGAGAAAAATTAATAGATGCCTTCTTGAGATGCACTAAAGTATGATAACTGTGCAGATGTCCACAAGAGAGGTAAGGGCCAGTTCTATTAAACTGCCAAGTGAGATAATCTAATTTTCCTAGGAATTCCTAGAAAGGCACTCAAGTGTGGTTGACATTGCTTTAACACTTCAATACATTAACTCACACATGTTAATGACCCGATGGGATTTTGCATCTGAACTCTGTGCCCAGAATGAGTCAAAACCTCATCTCACTTTTAGCTCCTTTCTCTTTACCAGCGTCCTGGACCCAAGGACAAGTTAATCTGGCATAATGTTGTTGACTTTTTTGGCTTGGCTACCAAAAGAATGGCTTAAATAATTTCTTCAGTTATGTAGTGGTTTGCCTATTAAAATCCAGTTTGGATTCATGACCATAGCTGTGAGTTCTAGCTTTCACTTATATGTGATCCAAGATTTCGTGGAGTTTCCTTTTGTACATGAACAAGGACATACATGACTGGAGAAGAGTCCTGATAAAGGGGAAAGGTTTCTGCCAAGTTTTTTCCTTAGGAAAGGCTGCCTTCTAAGTAGGATTTTGATTGGAGGAAAGAGGAAGGTACCATCAAAGCCTGGACTCCTCTAGTGGGGGAAAAAAGCACCATTAGGGCTGTGGTCGAATTTCTTAATAATAATTTAGACCCCATACTGGGGTGTTGGGGTATAATCCGTGCGCTTCCAGCGGCGGGGAGCCTTCCACCGACAACATAAAGAGCCAGGTTGGAGAACAATCCAGCTTCTCTCTTTAAGGTAACAGCATTCTTCCCCAACTGGCTATGTCTCAATAGAGAAGGGTGTCGTAGTCGGCAGGATTCGAACCTGCGCGGGGAGACCCCAATGGATTTCTAGTCCATCGCCTTAACCACTCGGCCACGACTACTTAGACAGCAGTAACTCGATGGTCTAAGTAGCTGTAGAGAACTTCAGTTCTCTTCAGATTGTCACACTGGCATCATTTAGACACATAGGATAGTGTGTCAAATTGGCAGGTAACACTTCCTCCTCAAACTGCAAGGATCCCTTATTCTGATGGTCTGAAGGGAGGAGACTAATGTTTTGTTTGCTTTTTTTAATTGCTTCCTTTGCTGTGCAGAAGCTTTTTAATTTAATAAAGTTCCGTTTGTTTATTTTTGCTTTTGTTGCTTTTACTTTTGGTGCCAAATCCAAAAAAATCATCACCAAGACCTATGTCAAGGAGCTTAAAATGACTTACAGACTTGAAAGTAAGATCTAAAACCATAAAACCATTAGAATGGGAGGAAATATTTGCAAATCATACACCTGATAAGGGCTTAATATCCAAAATATAGAAAGAACTCATACAAGTAAAAGGCAAGAAGACCATCTGATTTTAAAATGGATAGAAGATCCGAATAAATCTGTCTTCCAAAGACATACATATGGCCAACAGGTACATGAAAAGATGCTCAACATCATTAATCATCAGATGAATGCAAATGAAAACTACAATGAGATATTGTCTCACATCTGTTATAATGCCTATTATCCAGAAAACAAGAAATAACAAATGTTGGCAAGGATGGGGACCTCTGTGTATTGTTGGTGGGAAGATAAGTTGGTGTAGCCACAATGGAAAATGTATGGATATTGCTCAAAAAATTAAAAATAGAACTATCATATGATCCAGCAATTTTGCTTCTGGATATCTATGTGAAGAAAAGGAAAACATTAATTTGAAAAGTATATATGCACTCCTATGTTCACTGCAGCACTGTTTACAACAGCCAAGGTATGAAAACCTCTGTCCATTGATAGATGAAGGAATAAAGAGGTTATAGTATATATACAATGGAATATTATTCAGCCATAAAAAGAATACAATTTTTCTATCTATTGCAACATAGATGGACCTTGAGGGAATGATGCTAAGTGAAATAAGTCAGACAGGAAAGGCAAACACCTTTTATATGTGGAATCTAAAAAAAGAAAAAATAACAAGTTTATAGATACAGAAAACAGATGAGTGGTTACCAAAGGTAAAGGTGGGCTAGGGCAAGTGGGAGAAATAGAGGAAGGGGATCAAAAAGTAAATAATTTTTTAAAAAATAAATTAGGGATATATCCATTATCATCAAACCTTTCTACAGAGGATAGGTACTAGAGAACTTCCCAAGGACCTTGGCTCTCTCTTCACCAATCTGTTTCTTACGGGGGTTTTGTAAGGGAGCCCTAGCGGGAGATAGTAGAGGGAAGATGAGTGGGTGTCACATGTGATAAATCCATTGCAAGTTCCCTGTGTGCTTTAAAACAATCTAAGATATCGATATCTTTTTCTACCTCATACCAAAGAAATCTTGGCTTCTTCATTTACCGTAGTTCTACTGACTTCAGGTCACAGTCAACTTACCATGCACACTGTTATGATTCCCAGCTGTTCTAGCTAACACACTAACTTCAGAATCTCCATTAAGTGTACCCATATTGATAACTTTGATTCAGTTCTACATTGTGTTTCTTTTTTCCTGATTTAGCCCTCCCCCACACACTACTCTGGTTTTCTTTTGAAAATAAATTAGTATTATACTACAATTCTTTCAGTATGTAAAATAGAAATATATAGTGATTCCCTGAGTCCTATAAGGCAGTGCAAGGTGGTGGGAGTAGGTCTTGAAAAAATCAATAACCTCAAGCAAGGTAACTACTTCAAGTGAGATTTTTACCTGGTTTTTAAGCAAGGATAGGCTGCTGTTGCTGCTGCTAAGTCGCTTCAGTCGTGTCCGACTCTTTGTGACGCCATAGACAGCAGCCCACCAGGCTCCCCCGTCCCTGGGATTCTCCAGACAAGAACACTGGAGTGGGTTGCCATTTCCTTCTCCAATGCATGAAAATGAAAAGTGAAAGTGAAGTTGCTCAGTCATGTCCGACTCTTCAAGACCCCATGGACTGTAGCCTACCAGGCTCCTCCTCCATGGGATTTTCCAGGCATGAGTACTGGAGTGAGGTGCCATTTCCTTCTCCAAGGATAGGCTAGTGTTTTGGAATAGAGGGTAGGCTGCTTCTGCTGGCAAGAATATTTTTAGAAAGGAAGCATCACTGACTGTTGTCCTTGAATTGATCCAAAACACCAAAATGTCCCCTTTCCATTCTCAGGTACCATTCTTTCTGAAGAATAAGGAGGAGGAAAAGAGGGGTGGGGTGGAGAAAGAAAGGAAGAGAGAAAAGAAAAAGGGGGAAAAGAGAGCCCTAGTGTTTGTGGAGTGTTTTCCTTAAGAGCACTGGGATTTGTGGAGTATCTTCCTTAAACACGGTATTTACCATGGTAAAACACAGCAAAGAAGGCCTTACCTTCTTTTACATAAAGTAAAGAGATGGAGGTACAGTGTAGCTTTACATCTTGAAAACTACACAGTTAGACATTCACAGAGTTAAGAATTCAGCCCAGTGTCTCCGTTTCCCATCCTGCCATACTGGTTCCACTGTGCCAACAGAAGTAGCAGGTGGCTCCCTGAGGACTCCACCGCCTATAGCGGCTGTCGACATTGTTGGGTTGTTTCTCCGTTTTTTGAAATCAAGTATTGGAATTGAATCAGTAAATGTTTTTATTACGGAGTCCTATATTTAAAAATAGTATTGTGGACATCCTTAGTATAGGAATCATTGCCAACTGAGGTCCTTTGTACCTATCAAATTTTCATGGATTTATAAGTAAATGAACTCAGGGAAAGTGAGAAAATGTGTACCTACAACGAAGGGTTTTGAGGCCCCAGGGATATACATCTACCAAGAAGCAGTCTCTGATTATGGCATTCATGCAGGACTTTGCATAAACTGTATCTTTGGTAGACATGAAAATATGGCCTTTCCCTAAACTTCTAAGGAGTTAAGATTTCAAATTACAATCAGGCAGTTGGTGTCTTCATAAAAGCAGTTTATCTGTTAGGC
Organism: Antilocapra americana; assembly: GCA_007570785.1. Lineage (NCBI taxonomy): Eukaryota > Metazoa > Chordata > Mammalia > Artiodactyla > Antilocapridae > Antilocapra > Antilocapra americana. Next base: position 1,684,326 of record ML664180.1, read on the forward strand.
TGAAGTTTCAGCAAACAAGAACATAACAAAGAAAGAGAAGGTATGGATAAGTCACTTTCCCCCCTTTATTTTAGCAGTTTGCTTTTCCAGATTTCTCACTAGCATCTATTGGTAACTGAAAATTCAGCTAAGAAAAAAAAAAGATAGCTAAAATGAGAATAAGAATTTCAGCTATTAACACAGAGTGAAAATCTCCTTAATATGCTTTATATGTTGAAATACTATGAATCAATTTAAGTGTGGGTGGATTTTCACTATTTCAAGGGCTTCAATAATTAGTAATGTGGGAAAACAGTAATTTGTGTGTATTTTATGTAATATTAATAATTAGTAAAAATTCAACTAGTTAATATAAAATTAATATAATGAGAGCATTCTTTAGCTAATAGCAGTAGAAAGAACATCATACACATTCCCAACAAGCATTTATAACATTTTCATTAGAATTCGATGAGGACTAACAAGGATGTGATTGCATCTTAATTCTTTACTTCTAGAATATTTTAAAAACAAATTTAAAAACTAGCTTTACTTTTGGCTTTGAGTATTTAAAGTTGTACTTTAAAATTCTTCCTATTTGGTAACAATTTAAAACAGAATGTATACTTGGCCATTTTAAACTTTCACAAGGTAGAAAAACTCCAAAATAATGTACTGAAGTCTATTTAAAAAAAAAAAAAAGGCAAAATGTGAATTGCACATTTCATGTCAACTCTCCCTAAAAGGAAAGCTGGAAAGATAAGTAAACAAAGTCAAAACACCCAGGTTCCACCGAGATTTGAACTCGGATCGCTGGATTCAGAGTCCAGAGTGCTAACCATTACACCATGGAACCCCACAGCTCGTAAGTCCGAGAGCACATCTTCCTGATACCATATAGCTTCAGTTCTGCCATAACACGTCCTCCGAAGAGTCGAAATTTGCATCCTCATCCTGTTTTCTCCATTTGCTTCCACAGCACACACCTCTTTTCTTGAGCGCACCAGAGCTCCTAGTGCAAAACTCAAGAGCAAATCGGTTTCTCGGGAAAGAAGTGGTAGGTCCGTGCTTTCTCGTGCTCCTATCTGCCTTTTCTGCAGCTCGCCGGGCGGCTCTCCGCGCGACCACAGTCAGCCAGGGTGCTCAGATGCAGTGGCCGGCGCTCCGATACAGTGTTTGCAGAGCCGCGCTCCCTGCTGGCGTTGTCGGAGGAACCGCGGGGCTCGCTGCATTCCGAGTGCTTGTCAAGAGTTCTCGACTTCGAACGTAAGGGACGTTCTTGGAAGTTGAATTTCGTGATACATAAATTGTGAATGACTTCATTTGACCGTGCCAACCAGTCCTGGCGCTGTGGCAGGGGCGGACCTGGGGGCGGAGAGAATGGGATGCCAAGAGATGACTTCTGTTTCTCGGAACGCTTCCACCTCGTGGAGACCAAGGGTAAAGCACTTTGGATGTTTTCAAAACAGGTTTTTGTAACTCGGTTCTCACTGAGAAAGCTGTTGTTCAGTGTGTGACTGTTAGCGACCCCACGGACTGCAGCACACCAGGCTTTCCTGTCCTTCACTAAACCCCCGTCCTGAAGTTTGCTCAAACTCATGTCCATTGAGTCGGTGATGCCATCCAACCACCTCACCCTCTGTCGCCCCTTTCTCCTCTTGCCTTCAATCTTTCCCAGCCTCAGGGTCTTTTCCAATGAGTTGGCTCTTTGCATCACGTGGCCAAAGTACTGGAGTCTCAGCTTCAGCATCAGTCCTTCCAGTGAATTGTTAGGGTTGATTTCCTTCAGGATTTACTGGCTTGATCTCTTTAAGGTTCAAGGGACTCTCAAAGAGTCTTCTCTAGTACCACAGTTCCAAAGCTGTGACCTACCTCTTTCATGGGCAGTGAAGTTTTCCTGATGTCTAGCAGGAGACGTGACAGGACTGTTTATTGCCTTAGGAAAAGGCAACAGCAGGAGATGGAAGAATCCAGACTGTCAACCCAAAGGGTTGAGGAGAAAAGCAAACGTCTTTACTAAAGTAAATAATTATTGTAGCTATGCGGATTTGAACCTTTCCAACAAAAGCCCCAGAGATATTTCGGCATTCAGCCAAGACAGTTTGAATTGCATAAAGATGTCTGAAATACAGAAGAAATACCTCCAGGTTGAAGCAGCCGCACTGTAACTGCCCCCTCTGCCTAATGTAACATCTCCTGGCAGTAGCAGATGTCTCTTCTAACTCCAGATCCTATCAGACATGCCTGCTGCCAGAAGGTGATTCCATCCCCTGGGTTCTGATTTCCCATTAGAGACACCCAGATTTAAGTTCTCATGAGGTATCTGTTTCTTATTTATCCCTTCCCACCACCAACTATAATGCATTTCTGAAAAGATATTTACTAACTTCATAAATGATTTAGTTTAGTCAGGTAAAGATTTCTAGAGTGGAAATCACTTTATCTTAGAACTTGGTGAGCATGACTACTTTGTCTTCTAGATATTGTTGCGGTGATGAAGTTAAATGCCATTCTTAAATAATGTAGACACTTGGGTAGATTCTTGGTCTTTTTCGTTCATTGTGTTGAGCAATAGGTGGAATTTTTAGGTCTGGTGAATTTTGGGGGAGCATTTATAAGTAATTGTCACCCTTTATTTTCTTTGTTGTCTTGTCCTGGAACACTTTCAATCAGACACAGTTGGACTTCCTAGAACGAGCTTTTAATTTATCTACCATTTTCTTATTTTCCACCTTTCTTTTCTCTTCCTCTTTATGAGAAAATTTTCCTACTTTATCTTCCAACTCTTCCATCAGACTTTTCCCTATTATCACAGTTTTTAAAAATTTCAAGAGTTCTTGTTCTCTTCATGCTCTTTCAAAAATAACAGCATCCTATTATTGTCCCATAGGTGCAAGATGTTCTCTTAGTTCTCTGAGAAAATTAATAATAGGTTTTTTCCCCTTCTGTTATTTACTAGTTTCTAGTTCCACAAGGCTCTTTCTTCTATTTATTTGCTCTGGTACATGTCTTTCCTCAGAATTCTGGTGGCCCCTTAGCAGCCCAATCCTATTTAAGAGGTAGCCTGCAAAACCTAATTGGTATTATGAACCTGATACACCAGTAGATGGACCCATTTTAGAGTGATTGTATATAACAGACCATTGCAATCAGGATGCCTGATATATCCTCTGTGGTTTGTTTTTTTAATGACAGTTTTCTCAGAGAGTAATTTCCTTTAATCTTGTTTTTTTTCCCTTCCCAATTCTCATTAACTTTTCCAAGGATCTGAAATATCCTTTACAGATGTTAATAACTTTATAATTGGTAGCTTTCCACCTTGCAGATAGTAAGGTTTCAGCTTTATTCACTTTACTAACTCAGTTACTATTTATCAAACTCTTTTCTGCCTCCCCAAATGTTGCTGGTAATTGTAATGTTCACCTCAATCCATGTTCCATCCTCCATAGTATAGTGTTGTCTATGGGAATAAGTTACCCAGCCAGCATCTCTATCTGCATCTTTATTTGTATAACAATTTGCATAACAGTTTGCATCTCAGGGTGGCTGAGTGATTAGTCATAACAAGCAGATTATGAATGCAAAAGTAACATGTACCCCTAGACTTTAAAGAAGTGTGGACTTTCTCCAGCCTTACGAGATAGCAGATCCTTAAGACAGAAGAAGCCTGGGTCCCTGAATCACCACAAGGACAAAAATGGGCTCCCCTTTCTTTGCTGACTCAAAAGTCTACAATGGACTCTTACATGAGTAAGAACTAAATCTTAGCTGCATCAAGATATTGAAATTTGGGGAGGCAAACAATGTTTCTTACCATCTGTCATTTGCTTTCATGCTCTTTTCATCATTGTGGGATTACTTCCTTTTAAATTATTTTTATTGTTAACTTAGTAGCATCATAAGAAAACAAAGATAAAGTCCTGGGTTTCACCACTGTAGCAAACATAATCCCTTTGAAAATGACCACTTGAGCTAAATGTTTGATTACAGAGTAATATGAAAGCCTTGTACCTAGAGATTATATTTCTCTTATTCCAGCAATAAAATCACTATTTCTGCTTCTTCATTTAAAAAACTTGAGTAATGATGTCTGCTTCACATTAGAAAAACAAAGAAATAAAAAATCCCACAATTGTACAACCAAGAAACCACACTAGCAACAGTTCAGTGTATTTTCTCCCACCCTCAAAATTGAGGTCATACAGCATATACATTTTTTATCTTACTCTTTTCATTTAACATTATATCTTGTTCTTTTCCCCTGAGCCATTCATAACTTCTTAGAAAATATTTTCTTTAATGGCTTGGTAATATTCTTCCAGGTATATATAACCCAAATTATATAATCATCCCTCTCTCCATTGTTGGAAATGTTTATTTTATTGTTCTAACTAAAAGTATCATATATGTCTTTGCACATAAATGATTTCCTTTAGTTTGGATTACCTCCCTAGGAGAGTTTTCTCCAAAATTAGTTTACTACATGAAAGGGAGTAACTACTGGATGGATCAAAAAGTTTGTTCGAGTTTACAGAAAAGCCTGAATGAACATTTTGGCCAACCCAATATTTGTACGAGGCTCTCTGGTGGACTTTAGAAGTGCTAGAAGGATCTTGTTTGAAGCATAAACAGACAGGAGCAATGCTTCACAGGGCTGTCTTAACAAATTACCATTAAAGGGTAGAAATCTAAATTAAAGGTGTGTGCAAATTGGTTCTAGACTGTCTGAAGGAGAATCTGTTCCATGCCTCTCTCCTAGCTTCTGGTGGTTGCTGAAAATCCCTGTAGTTCCTTGGTTTACAACTGCATTATTCCAATCTCTGCCTCCTTCTCACATGGCCTTTGTACCTGTGTGTCTATTTTTATGTGTGTTTCAAATCTTCCTCTCCTTATAAGGACTCTATCATTGGATTTAGGGCATTAATCCAGTATAACCTCATCTTAACTTGATATTCTTGGCAAAGACCATACTCAAAGTCATATTCACAGGTACCTCAGCTTAGGATTTCAACATTTCTTATTGGGTGACACAGTTCAACCCACCACAGGAAAAAGCTGTCTCTTTGCCTGCCCTAAATGACAAGATATGGGAGAGCTTTAGTTGTGAAAGTTTGAGCGCCTCAGCCATGAAAGGCATTCTCCCTTTGTATCTGAAAGTCTGTCTAAATCTACTTGATGGTGCTTTTGGCAAAGTACTTCAACTCTCAGAAGTCGATCCTATAGTCCTAAATTCCTCATTAAAAGAAAAAAAAAAGTAAAAAGAATCCAGTTCTACAGGGTTTCATTGAGTTAAGTCTCTAAATCCACAATCCTATTAATACAGTTAATCTGACATTCATGACCTTGTGTATTACACCCATGGACATGTGGGTTATTTTATTTTATTTGGTTTGTTTTTCTATACTGTGAATGTCCTCAAGCTGTTATATAAGCTGCATCTCCCCAAGGCTCCTGGGCTGCGGGCTTTCCTCTCAGAGGAAGAAGAAAAGGAGTGAGGAGTTGAAGATTTTCCCAGCATGAGAGTTGAAGATCTTCCCAACATCTTTTTCTTCAGCTCCTGGACCTTCCCCACTCCCTCACCCCGCACTCTGGCTCAAATGGGTTTCAAATACTTCTCTTAAGACAGGGAAAGTTCAAAGCAGTTAAAAGTTATCGGAGATACTTCTGTTTTAGAGGTTAACACTGAAAGCAAACGCGACTGCACGCTTTCCGATATCCCCAAATTTCTTCCAACCCGTTCCCAGTCCCATTGGCACTTGCAGGTGTGAGACTACTAGGGTCACCCTCAGTTCTAGGGTGTAGAAAATTCGAACCCCTTGTCTCAGAATGATTCTTTGAATTCCATCTTCCTCCACTGAAATTCTATTTGCTATGGATGACTTATTTCATCTGAACGTGAGAAGTCTCGAATGGGCTTAGGAAATTCTTTGTTACCACGCCAGTTATACACCAAAACAACTTTCACTATGATTTGATGCTTAGTGATTGAATGGCATACCACTCACCGTACTTTCAAACTCGTTAACAATAAAACACCTCCAGCAGGTAGTCGTGGCCGAGTGGTTAAGGCGATGGACTTGAAATCCATTGGGGTGTCCCCGCGCAGGTTCGAATCCTGCCGACTACGGTTTTAGCACCGCACAAATAAGGTCTACCTTAGACTCTCACGTCAATAACACAAGCAACTGAAACCGCCCTGCAGTCACTCAAGTCAGGTCGAACAACCTGCCGATTCCAGGGACTAAAGTGTCTGAAACATTGACATCAGTCTGAAATGCAGCAGTAAATCTACTATTGTGTGAAAAAATATTAATCCTGACTTGAGGAAGGTGACATACTTTTTTGGTCATGCCAACTTGGGTCCTCAGCATCAAACTCAGATTCCATCCTCTTCTAGGGTAGAGGTGCTTTCACAGCTGCTATCTGTTCTAGGGAACTCACGATTTATAAAAATAATATATTCTCTAACAGCTACGATTTTTGAACCCTTACTACAGGCACTGAATTGTCATTACATGGATTATCTCAATCATCAGTTTAACCCAATCAGGTA
>ML664180.1:1695857-1720401 GCA_007570785.1 Antilocapra americana
ATACTCTAGATGGGTGTTTTCTTAATTTTTAACTTTGATGGCAATGTCACAGAAAAGCTGATGTAACACTCATCTTTTCATTGCACTTCTCATTTTCACCTGACACAAAATCATTTTATTATATTCATACTCTCTAACCATGCATAATACTGCTGTGCAGTACTTCCATCTTATACCTATATCTTAAATATCAGTCATTATTAAAAATATTTATTTTCTTTCTTACTGTAGAATTTTGCATACTATTCTTTCATTAGGTCTAATATTATATTTAATAATTTTCTCATCACCTATGTTACAGCTAATGTTCAAATTGTATTTGGGCTTTAATTTCAGAGTGCACTTTTTTACTGTTCTATTTGTTTCTTTTCTTTTTTAAAAGATTTTATTTTGATATTATTAGAAGTTGCAAGGGGAGTACAAAGAATTTTTATAAATCCTTTACCTAGATTCATCAAATGTTAATAATATCAAATGTATTTTCTTTTCCCTAATATAGACAGATTTACATATGTATAACTATTTTCTTAACTATTGCGAATGAATTTTAGACAAGACAGTCCTTTACCATTAAAAACATCATTATGCATTTTCTAAAAACTGGGACCTTCTCTTTCCTAACCATGGAATAATTATAAAATCAAAGTTGAAAGTCTTGGTTAATCTAAAGACCTTGTTAATGCTTTGCCAATTGTGCAAACACTTTTATTTCAAGAAAAATACACTGCATTCAAATGACACGTCTCTTTAGTCCTTTAATCTGGATTGAGTTTCTCAATCTTACTTTGTTTTTCATTTCATTGAAATTTAAAAGAAAAGATCAGGTCAGATATTTTGCAGAAAGTGAAAGTCTATCAGTCTTGGTTGACTCTTAGCGACCCAGAATTCTCCAGGCCAGAATACTGGAGTGGGTAACCTTTCCCTTCCCCAGCGGATCTTCCCAACCCAGGGATTGAATCCAACCCGTCTCCCGCATTGCGGGCAGATTCTTTTACCAGCTGAGCCACAATACCCCCTCGATTTGATTTTGTCTGATGTGTCCTGAGAGTTAAAATTCAGATTATATATTTTTAGCAGGAATAACACATAAGTGTGGTTGTGTCCTCTGCACTTCATCATATGGAGATGCACATGATGTTAAATGTCCTAATACTCCAAATGCTAACTATGATCAGCTGATTAAGGACATGTCTGTCAAGTTTCTCCCTTGTCAAGTTACTATTTTCCTTTTGTGTTACTCATCAAATGATTTCTTCCGCTCCCTTCTTTTTCATTACATTTGGCTGCCTTGAAAAGAAGAAACTTAACATTTGAGCTGAAGAACATGAACAGTTTATCAGAGTCACAAAATTCTGAAAGATGACTTAAATAGCCTGTGTGGGAACGGAGCCCCAGTATTGCAGGTAACAGACAAGCGCACACACCACTGGTGAAGAGTGCCTCTTCTTCCACTTGTATCACAGACTCCTGAACTGAGTCATTTAACAAGACAATGTTGGTTTGCTCGCTGGTTTGACGATGCTTACTAGAATCTTATGGAGTGCTGGCTTCAGCATCGCATATACTAGAATCTTATGGAATATCTTAGGTTCGACTCCCCGAAAACGGAGCAGTAAACCACGATTTCAAGACCTTTACTTTTTAAATTGAGGTATCTTTTCTGTGTGAGTTCTTTCAAAAGGGGCATAATTCTGTGGACAAGAAAAATCTGAGATGGGAGTTTTTTTTAAGTTTTGTTTGTTGCCTGTGGTGGCAATTTTTTTGTTTTTTGTTTTTTTATTCATCTCAGGACAGGAGCTAAGTGCATTTTGAGTGGGGGCGGGCCGAGTAGGACAAGTATTCAGGGAATTTAAAAAAAAAAACTCTCGTAGTCGGCAGGATTCGAACCTGCGCGGGGAAACCCCAATGGATTTCTAGTCCATCGCCTTAACCACTCGGCCACGACTACATCTGGTGAATTGGGGTGGAGTGACGGGAATCACGTGGCAAGCTAAAAAATATACACACACAGAGGTACAAACACTTGTCCTCGGTGAGCTTATCGGAAATGCTGATGTAAAACGAGAATTAGAAAGGGAAGCTAACCTCTCGGAGGCCCCCTGGAATCAAGGACACTAGAATGAGCCCTCACCGCGTGAGCATTAGCGTTACAGCAAACTTTATATAACACTCCCGGGTGCTGCCTGCTCTAGGCACCCAGCCAGGCTCTTCGGGGCTTCTGCAGTCGCTACCACTGGCATTAAATCTAGCCCATGTCGAGGGGAAGTCAGGACCTAACAGTCTTCCAGTCCAGGATGTTCGGGCTTCCTGGAGTCCAAAGAAGCCCAATTCAATTAGAGCAGTTTGGGGGCATAGGGCCTGTCTCTAGTTGTCTTATACCTGGCTCTGGGCTTACTCCAGTTCAGTTCAGTCGCTCAGTAGTGTCCGATTCTTTGCGACCCCGTGGACTGTAGCAACCCAGGCTTCCCTGTTCATCACCAACCCCGGTGCTTGCTCAAACTCATGTCCATCCAGTCGGTGATGCCATCCAACCATCTCATCCTCTGTCATCCCCTTACTTAGGCTTACATGGGGTCGCAAAGAGTCGGACATGACTGAGCGAGTGAACTGAACTGAAGGGTGGGAGAAATTATTAAAATAGATAATAATTATAATTATTATATAATTTAATTATTTCTTATAATAAATTATTATAAGAGTTTGATGTGTGTGAGCTAGATAATGGAGCGGTTCAGAGAGCATAAAGTAAACAACTCTGGTGGTTAATTTGGCCCTATGATTAATGGGTAACAAATAGAGAAACACAGAAAGCAATTTACATTTCTAGGCAAGTTGCCAAATGCTACTGGTAGTGTTGGTCTGGGGACCACATTTTGAGAACTGCATGTTTTGGAGTATGCCATGCTTCCAGATGCAAATTGGCCAAAACAAATGAGGCCCCTCACCTTGTATTCCTCTGAGAAAAACCCCAAAGTGCCCATGACAATGCTTGTTAGCACAAAAGAACCAAACTAGAAGGAGTCTTATTTCCACCTTAGACAATTCTGAGAAAAAGCTTAGATCACACCTTGCTGCAAGGGAGCTAGGAACATGTAGTTTTAACCTACTAGCCTTTGTAGTGCAGTCAAGTTCACCTGGAAGACATGGAAATAAATGATTACTGGCAATCTACTATACCCTGTACAGATGTTGAAAATGAAAACTGTCGAAAATGGAGGCCCTTCCCAGAGAATTAAAAGTAATGTGCCAGTATTACACTGAGAGGAAGCTGATTGACACTATCCTTGAAATGGACCCCACAGTTAGTGACCAGCTTATCTGCCATCATCCCAAGAGATATTACCCAGATTCCCACCATCTGATTTATTACCTATTGTCTTTTTTCTTACCGATTTTAAGGAGTTCCGTATATGTTCTAGACATAAATCTTTCTCAGATATACTTATAAACATCTCCCACTCTGTGCCTTTTCTGTTAATGATGTCTTTGGATATGCTAAAGTTCTTAAGTTTAAACAAGTCAAAATTGTCTTTTATGGTTATTGCTTTTTGTGGCTTTTAAACAGGAAATCCTTGGCAACCCAAAGTTCATGAAGTAGTTCTCCTGTTTTCCTCTGTAAATTTTATTATTTTTACTTTGCACATTTAGGTCTTTAAGCCATCCTGTATTAGTTTAGGGGCTAGTTTACAGAAGGCAATGTCCACATTGTTTTCCTTTGTATATCCAGTTGACCCAGTACCACTTTTTGAAAAATCTATCATTTTCTCCTTTGAATTGCAGTGACACTTTGTTAAATGTACATGGTCTTGTATCAGCATATCTATTTTGTTCCCTTTATCTTCATACCAATAGCACATTTTATTAATCAGTATAACTTCAGAATCAGAATAAAATTTGTTGTGTAGTAGTAAACAGTCCTCCAGATTTGTTCTTTCTTTGCAAGATTTCCTTGACTATTCTAGGTCCTTTCTACCTGTACATATATTTTAGAAACAGTTTTTCAATTCTATCAGAAGTCCTCTTTGAGCATTTTATTTCAAATGCATTGAATTTGAGACTTTCAATCAATGAATATATCTTTTCATTTATTTAGATATTATTAAAATTCTCTGCACAATGATTTGGAACTTTAAATATAGTCTTGCACATTTTTATTACATTTATTATAATTATTATTAGGATATTGATAGTTTTCTTGCTATTATGAGACAAAAATTGTCCGTTGTTGCTTGTATACATGAAAATATATAGTTGAATATGGGATTTTGTAGCTAGTAATTTTGCTCTTTTTACTTATTAATTCTACAAATTTGTAGATCTCAGGAGATTTTCCAAGCACTTACTCAGATCATCTGAAAATGATGACAGTCCTATTTGAATAGAACTGATGAAAAATATTCATTTTCAATCTAAATATTTTTCAATTCTTTGTCTTGTTGCCTGGCCTAAGAATGCTCAATACAATGTTGAATAATAGTGGTAATAGTGGTTATGCTTGTCCTTGGCCCTTAACTGGGAGAAAGTGTCAAATATATACCAGAGGGACTTCTCTGGTAGTCCAGTGGCTAAGACTCTGAGTTCCCAATACAGGGGGCCCAGGGTTATGGAACTACACACTGCAACTAAAGATCCTGCATGCAGCAACAAAGATCGAAGATCCTGCATGCAGAAACTAAGACCTGGCAAGCCAAATAAATAAATAAGTGGGGAAAAAAAGATAAAGTTTAAAAAAAAATTTACCACAATTAGGATGTTAGATGTAGGATTTTGTATATATGCATTATGAGATTAAGAAATCTCCTTTCTATTCCTAAATTGCTCAAGAATTTAATGATTGGTATTGAATTTTTTCAGATTTTTTTGCATCTATTTATATGATTTGTTTTTTCTCTTACGTTTTGTAATACTTTAAAGTGATCTATTTTTTATATATTAAAAATATATAAAAATTTTTAATTTCATATTCATATTTTCAGATTTCATATTAACTCATATATTTCAGATTTCATTTCAAGCATTACCTTTTTACTTTGACTCCTCTCTCTATATATTACTAGATCTGATTGCTATTATTTTGTTTAGCAGTTTTGCATCTAGGTTTATCACAAAGTGTGACATGTAACTCCTCTAGTAACATCTTGGTCAGATTTTAATATGAAGATTATGTTGGCCTCATAAAAAGAGTTGGGAATTAAGTTAATAATTTAAAATGAGGCTGTTAAAATGGGCACTAATTTAACCACAGTATCCTGATAAGAAGAAATCTGGGCACACACATACCACAGATAAATATGCACAGAGGAAAGACCTGGTGAGGACACAGAGAGAAGGTGACTATCTGCAAGCCAAGGGAAGGGGCCTCAGGAGAAACCAACCTGTTGACATCTTGATCTTGGACTTCCAGCCTCCATTACTGTGAGAAAATGAATTTCTGTTGTTTAAGCCACTCAATCTGTGGTATTTTGTCATGGCAGCCATAGTAAACTAATACAAAAGGTTATTATGATTTTAATTTCTTTAACAAACTTGAGACTATCTAAACTTTTCATTTCCTTTTGTGTTTACTTTGGTAAGTTGTGTTTATATAGAAGCCTTTATCTTCTATTGACAAATTCTCCCCCAAAACTGTTCATTTTATCCTCTGACCCTAATCTTGATATTAGCAAGATCTTTAATGCTGACCTCTGTTTACTCTTGTTAACTTTTTCTTTTTTAAAAACATCAGTCTTGATTTGGGGTAGCAATTTTACTAACTCAGAAGTGAATTTTTCTTTTGTTGATTTTGTCTGTTTTTCCTTTCTTTTTCAGTGATTAAAACTTTTATTCTCAATAGTTCTTTCCTTCTAACTTTTAGAGTTTAATAAACTCTAAAACCTAGCTAGGTTCTCAAGAGGAAATCTTAGATCATTAAATTTCAATTTTTCTTCTTTTTAGTGTGTGAATCTGGAACTAAAAATTTGACTTTAAGCACTGTTTTAGTTTCAGGTCACAGTTGTGATATATCCTATTTTCATCATTTAGTTAAAAATATTTTATAGTTTTGAAAAAATCTATTTGATTCATGGGATTATTTAGCACTGTATTGTTTAATTTTGCAAAGTTTGGGAATTTTCTATTTATTTATGCTATTGATATTGATTTTTATTTAATTATACTGTGCTCAGAGAACATATTCTGTGTGATCTCAATCTTTTGAAATTTATTGAGAGCTGCATTATGCTTAGCATTTGGTGATTTTGTTAAATATTTCATGCATACTTCAACAACAAAGATATTCTTTAGTTGGGTATCATATTAATCTCATTATTTAAAATTTCCTGACCTAATTTTTGTCTCTTTGTCCCATCAGTTATTTCTATACAAGTGCTAAAATACTAAACTACAATAATGGATTTTTATATTTCTCCATTTAGCTCTACCTATCCTTTGTTTTCTTTACTTCAAAGCTGTTATTATGTGCATACAAATATAAGATTGTTATATTGTCTTACTAAATTGAACATTGAGGTTATGAAATATTACTTCTACTAATGCTATTTTCTCAAGAATCTACATATACCAAATTATTATCACTAAAATGGTTTCAGTCTATCTTTTTTGATAACTTGTTCTGATATGTCTTTTATATTCTTTTCCTCGAATCCTTTTTTAAAAATCCATATGTCAAACTGCATGTCTTATAGAAAACATATAGTTTGGGGTAAGTTTTTTCATTCATAATTTTTTCCATTATGACAATCTTTGTTTTTTAACTGAAATATTTAATCTACTTACATTCAAAATAAATATTTAGTTAAGTTTAGCTCTATCATCTTGCTCTTCAGTTAATTTTGCTGGTATGTTCTTGTTCTTTAATTTCTGCTTCTTTGACTCTTTTTAGATTGAAAGTATTTATTTTACTTCTTCTCTTTGGATTTTTACTTATACATTAAAGACTTTAGTATAGCTGTCTGAACATCTTTTATTAGATTTACTCCTAAGCAGTTGTCATTTTTGATGCTATTGAAATTGAAATTAAACAATTTTTAATTTCCAACTGTTTGTTGTTGGTACATATGAATACATTTGATATATTGACCATGAATCCAGCTACCACATTAATTTACCTATTAATACCAATTTTCAAATTGTTTATTTTTCTTTAACCTCAAGAATACCTTTTATTACATCTTGTAATATACATCTGCTAGTGAGGAATTCTCCTTTCGTTTGAGTTAAAGCATCCTTATTTTGCCTTAATTTTTCTCATTTTCAAAATTTAAGTGTAATTTTCACACTGAAGAGACCACAAGTCTTAACTATACAGTTTGATGAATTTCTACATATGTATATACTTATGTAATAATCACCATAATCAAGATATAGAATCTTTTCTATCTTCTGAAAGAGTTTCTAAAAGATTGATATTTATCTCTTATTTGTAAAGAAGAATTCAGAAGAGATTTTACCTAGGCCTGGAGGTTTATATAAATGATTTTTTAAATTATGGATTTAATTTCTTTAATAGGCATAGGACAATTCAGATTTTCAGTTGCTTTCTGTGTCCCTATGGTACATGGTATTTTTCAAAGAAGGTATCCATTTTATCAAATGCTTCATGTATACTGACATCAAGATGTTTCTAATACCTTTCTTATTTTTAAAATATATTTAGGATATATATGAATATCATTTATATCTTTCCTGATATGGTATTTTGTGTTTTATCTTACTCTCTTTTTTTCTTGGTTAGTCTCATTGGGTTTATCTATTTTATCAGTCTTTTCGAAGAACCAACCTTTTGCTTTGCTGATTTTTTCTGATGTATATCTGCTTTTCATTGATTTCTGCACTTATTTTAATAGTTCTTTCTACCTTTTGCATTTAAGCTCCCAGTTTTTTATAGCTTCTTGAGTTAGATCACTAATTTTCAACCTTTCCCTTGTTCTAATACATGGAATTAAAGATAAAAATTTCTCTATAAAAATAGCTTTAGCTACATCAGACAAATATGATGTATCATATTTTTATTTTCATTCAGCTCAAAGTATTTTAAAATCTCCATTGTGTTTTCTTCTTTAATCAATGGGCTATATAGACCTATATTGCTTTCTTTCTAAACATTCAGAGTTTTCTGGTAGTCTTTCTGGAATATACAAAGACTGAGCCATTGTTATGGTCGGTCTATGTTAGGTTCTGTTTACCCTGAGGACACAGACCTTACTCTTTGTTTGGTCCTTACAGCTGGGTTTGTCCCTTACTGCTTAAAAATATGCTTCTGAAGTCTCAAATGACAGAGTTTATTAACTGGGAGAGGCATGAACTTTAACCTCTGTTTCTCAAAAACTAAGCAGCTGATGAATCTCTACAGATTTTCAGCCTTCCAGCCGCACTTTCCTACAGAGTTTTGGAACATTTTCTTGTGTGTTGGCAATTTATGAATTAGCCAATACTGTAAGGAGAATTTATACGTTAGAAGCTTGAGTTCCTTCTCTGTGGTTCCCTCATCATCTGAATTTTGACCTGCAGGTCCTATAGATTTTGGTAGTCAAAATCTGAAGAGTGTCTGATGAGTGTCTTTTCAGTTCAGTGCAATTGTTTTTCCACCTAAAGTCTATTCTATTGATAAAATGCTGTAAAACAGAATGTGTCCCTAAGGGCAAGCTCTTGTACAACTCATCATGTGTTTCCCTTCTCTCAAGGATGTGGCCCTTCAAGCCATGCCTGTGTCAATTGCTCATCAGTGCCTTTATAGGTTTTATCTATGATCAATCTTTTTTCCTCTGTAAAAAAAAAAGAATATTTTGTCTATGGTGAAAAGAAGTAATAGATAAATGAGGGACAAATGAGATTCAATGACAGGGAAAAGGAATGGATTTGACCACTCAACTATGAAGTAAAATTACTGAAGAAATAATCTAGTGTCTGACAGTGCTGCACAATAATATTAACTTTTAAATTTGACTACCAAAATTTGATGACAAAATGTTAAAAAATAATTTTAAATTAAAATTTCAAAATTATTCTTATATCTTTCTATTCCTTAATTTAAAAAACAAAATCTGCTTGGTTTTGAACACAGCTCACAGAAATACTGATTTTAACACTCATCCATTCAGTTCAGTTCAGTTCAGTCACTCAGTTGTATCCGACTCCTTGCGACCCCAAGAACTGCAGCATGCCAGGCCTCCCTGTCCATCACCAACTCCCAGAGTTTACTCAATTCATGTCCATTGAGTCATGTCCCCTTCTCCTCCTGTCCTCAATCTTTCCCAGCATCAGGTCTTTACAAATGAGTCAGCTCTTAATTTGGAGAACACTGGAAGTATAGAGATTTTTAAGTTTCCAAGGCTGAGTCGAAGTAAAAAGACTACCTTGCAAAGGTACAGACTACATAACTCGTTCTAATAAGTTTCTGATTTCCTCACCAGAGGCAACATACTGTTAGAAGTACACACCGTAGTCGGCAGGACTCGAACCTCCGCGGGGAAACCCCAATGGATTTCTAGTCCATCGCCTTAACCACTCGGCCACGACTACACAATAAGGAGCGCTTCCTTTTAAATCCTTAAATAGAAATTTCACTGGCAGTTGTCATCGGAAAGAACAAAAATGAGCTTGGTACAAGAAAACGTACTCTTGCAAACTGAATAGAAACCTTCAGGTGAAATGCAAGTTTGGCATGGAGTTCAAATTCTCTGGGCAACTGTGGGAACACAGAGCACTAGAAGGGGAGTCCTCACTGCATCAGCAGTAGCTTTTCGAGTTGTCAGGAGTTAAACAGCCCTGATAGGTGTAGCTTTTGTTTGGAACTTCCTTGCAGGCACTGAGGCCCCTTGAAGAACAATAGTGGCTTTCAGGGAGGGGCTCAGTTCCCTGATTTATGTCCTAAGTAAAGGGTGAGGGAAATGATGCACAAAAGCTTGCTTGCATCCCACTTGTTCTGGTGTCCCTCAGTGCCTCAGCCCACATCAATCCTAAGGGAACGTCAATCCCATTGTGTTTGTACCGTGCTTTGTATTTCACTATATGCTTCCATGCTTCTGTCACATTAAGAATAAAATTTATAGATGGTTGGTGAGTTCCTGTCACCCCTAGAACCTGGCTACCTTCTAAAAAGAAGATCTTAGTTTGATTTTTACCAAGATAGGAGTTCATTTTCTCGAAATTTAACCAATGCAAGTATGTTTTCTTTTCCCCTTCTCGTTTTCCCATCTGAGTCAAAAGCTGCCAGTCACGAGTTTTTCTGGGCCAATCCAGTGCAAACATTACTGTAATTGGCTTTTGTTTACTTTTTGGTGTTTTTCACTAATCATTTAAAAGGAAAACAATCGCAAACAGAGAAATCACATCACCTAAACAGAGAAGTGAGGAAGAGGGACCAGGAAGGAGAGGGAGGAGAAGAAAATAAGAGAACGAGGTAAAGACAGAGAGGCCTAAGATGTTCAGTGGTTTTATGGGAGACAACCTGTTCTGAAGGGACGGGCATGAAGCAGTTTTGATAGAAATTACGCTAAAAAGATTGCTGTCCATAATTTACACATAACATGTTATTTGACGTACATATTTTTATCAAGTATATATATTCTCTGAAGTCATTTGGAACACTAGCTTTGACTGAAGTTAGGTATCAAAGAAAACCTTTGTGCTTAAAAATATATATGTGCAAAACAGAAAGTAATTAGTGATGCATCTGAACCAAAATTATTAATCAACATGTTGATTTAGGATAACAAGGAATAAGGATTGGACACAGCTGCAACTTTGTTTTTCTGGACTTAAAAAAATTTTTTTTTAAGCATGTCAGAATGGATCTCAGTAAAGGAAGAGCCACAGTTGAGTTGTAAGAAACAAAAAGTAGTCTAATTATTACTTTAAGCTGAAATTGGAAACAACCTCAAAGTCCATCTACAGTAGAAAAGGCAATTTGAGAGGTTTTTTTCACTGTAATATCACACCACAAGGAGAGTGAAGGAATTACAAGTACACATAACCCCATATGGACAAAATTTCACAAGCTAATATTGAGTGGAAAAAGTCAGACAAAAAAGAACACATATTATACTGCATTCCAATTTTTGAAAGTTCAAGAATAGGTGAGACTAATGTATGGTGTACAGTAGAGACAAGGGTAATGATTACCCTTGAGAGGACATAACTGGGAGGTCCCACTACTCTTGCAAGGAGTTTTATTTTATTTATTTATTTATTTTTCTTTACATTATCATGTTGGTTTTGCCATACACTGACATGAATCCACCATGGGTATAAATGTGTTCCCCTTCCAGAACCACCTTCCCACCTCCCTCCCGATTCCATCTCTCTTGGTCATCCCGGTGCACCAGCCCCGAGCACCCTGTATCATGCATCAAACCTGGGCTGGCGATTCATTTCATATATGATAATTTACATGTTTCAATGCCTTTCTCCCATATCATCCCACCCTTGCCCTCTCCTATAGAGTCCAAAAGACTGTTTTATACATCTGCATCTCTTTTGTTGTCTTGCATACAAGGTTATCGTTACCATCTTTCTAAAGTCCATATATATGCATTAGTATATTGTATTGTTGTTTTTCCTTCTGGCTTACTTCACTCTGTATAATAGGCTCCAGTTTCGTCCACCTCAGTAGGACTGATTCAAATGTATTCTTTTTTAATGGCTGAGTAATATTCCATTGTGTATATGTACCACAGCTTTCTTATCCATTCGTCTGTTGATGGACATCTAGGTTGCTTCCATGTCCTGGGTATTGTAAACAATGTGGCAATAAACATTGGGGTACACGTGTCTCTTTCAATTCTGGTTTCCTCGGTGTGTATGCCCAGCAGTGGGATTGCTGGGTCATATGGCAGGTCTATTTCCAGTTTCTTAAGGAATCTCCACACTGTTCTCCATAGTGGCTGTACTAGTTTGCATTCCTACCAACAGTGTAAGGGAGTTCCCTTTTCTTCACATCCTCTCCAGCATTTATTGCTTGTAGACTTCTGGATGGCTGCAAGGAGTTTTAACTAGCAGTTTAACAAGGAGAATAATGATTTTTAACTCTCAAAGTGGATGCTGGGTTACATGGGTCTGTTTGTTGTGTGTAAA
This sequence comes from Antilocapra americana, assembly GCA_007570785.1. NCBI lineage: Eukaryota > Metazoa > Chordata > Mammalia > Artiodactyla > Antilocapridae > Antilocapra > Antilocapra americana. Next base: position 1,707,930 of record ML664180.1, read on the forward strand.
TGCATTGAATGATTTGCTTTCATATGTTTTTTGGGTGTATCCATTAAGCTCTGGCAAATATCTTTCTTTTGAAAAGTAATTCATCTACTATGATGTAATATTTCTGCTGCCACTAAAAGGAATGTTATGCATGACTATTCATTATTTATGACATCCTAAGATTTTCATTATCCATTTTCTTGAATAAAAAATCTGGTTATTACCAAACTTCTGGCCACTGCACAAGTTCAGTTCAGTTCAGTTGTGTCTGACTCTTTGCGACCCCATGGACTGCAGCACGCCAGGCTTTCCTGTCCATCACCAACTCCCAGAGCTTATTCAAACTCATGTCCATCAGGTTGGTGATGCCATCCAGCCATCTCATCCTCTGTCGTCCCCTTCTCCTCTTACCTTTAATCTTTCCCAGCATCAGGGTCTTTTCAAATGAGTCAGTTCTTCGCATCAGGTAGCCAAAGTATTTGGCATTTCAGCTTCAGCATCAGTACTTCCAATGAATATTCAGGACTGATTTCCTTTAGGATGGACTGGTTGGATCTCCTTGCAGTCCAGGGGACACTCAAGAGTCTTCTCAAACACCACAGTTCAAAAGCATTAACTCTTTAGCACTCAGCTTTCTTTACAGTCCAACTCTCACATCCATACATGACTAGTGGAAAAACCATAGCTTTGACTAGACGAACCTTTGTTGGTAAAGTGATGCCTCTGCCTTTTAATATGCTATCTAGGTTTGTCATAGCTTTTCTCCTAAGGAGCATCTTAATTTCATGGCTGCAGCCACCACCTGCAGTGATCTGGAGGCTCAAAAAAACAAAGTCTCTCATTGTTTCCATTGTTCCCCCATCTTTTTGCCATGAAGTGATGGGACCAGATGCCATGATCTTAGTTTTATGAATGTTGAGTTTTAAGTCAACTTTTTCACTCTACTCTTTCACTTGCATCAAGAAGCTCTTTAGTTCTTCTTCAGTTTCTGCCATAAGGGTGGTGTCATCTGTGTAACTGAGGTTATTGATATTTCTCCTAGTAATCTTGATTCCAGCTTGTACTTCATCCAGCCCAGCATTTCACATGATGTACTCTGCATATAAGTTAAATAAGCAGGGTGACAATATACAGCCTTGATGTACTCCTTTCCCCATTTGGAACCAGTCTGTTGCTCCATGTCCAGTTCTAACCGTCACTTCTTACTAGATTTCTCAAAAGGTGGGTCAGGCGGTCTGGTATTCCCATCTCTTTAAGAATTTTCCACAGTTTGTTGTGATCCACATAGTTAAAGGCTTTGACGTAGTCAGTAAATTAAAAGTAGATGTTTTTCTGGAACTCTCTGCTTTTTCAATGTTGCAGCAGATGCTGGCAATTTGATCTCTGGTTCCTCTGTCTTTTCTAAATCCAGCTTGAACATCTGAAAGTTCACAATTCACATACTGTTGAAGCCTGGCTTGGAGGATTTTGAGCTTTACTTTGCTAGCGTGTGAGATGAGTGCAATTGTGCAATAGTTTGAACAATCTTTGGAATTGCCTTTCTTTGGGATTGGAATGAAAACTGACCTTTTCCAGTCCTGGGGCCACTGTTGAGTTTTCCAGATTTGTTGATATATTGAGGGCAGCACCTTCACAGCATCATCTTTTAGGATTTGAAATAGCTCAACTGGAATTCCATCACCTCCACTAGCTTTGTTTGTAGTGATGCTTCCTAATGCCCACTTGACTTCGCATTCCAGGATGTCTGGCTCTAGGTGAGTGAACACACCATTGTGGTTATCTGGGACATGAAGATCTTTTTTGTATAGTTCTTCTGTGTATTCTTGCCACCTCTTCTTAATATATTCTGAACCTATATAATGGATAGGTGCATACCATTTCTGTCCTTTATTGTGCTCATCTTTACATGAAACGTTTCCTTCGTATCTCTAATTTTCTTGAAGATCTCTAGTCTTCCCCCATTCTATTCTTTTCCTCTATTTCTTTACATTTGATCACTGAGGAAGGCTTTCTTATCTATCCTTGCTACTCCTTGGAACTCTTATTAACCTATGAATTTTCTGTGAATTTCACCCTTTTCTTTTCTCTGTTTGGCACCCTGAATGAATTAAATAAATTGGTTCAAGTAAAGCATTTATAGCTAGTAACCAAGTAGACTCAATAAACTTTGGCTTTTATTAACTAAATTATACTTTATACGCAGACAGTGTTTCTTATGGTTGCCTGGCATATGGTTGGTACTCAATATTTTGCCTATATACTCAGGGAATATCTGTATGCTGCTTACAATGGTTGCTTACTTTTTTATGTGTACACCCAGTTGGTAAAACTATGAAGAGAAGTCATTGAGGGCAGAAATTTTACATAAACATTTTTTTCAATACATGCATATTTCAATTTGTATTGGAAGCCTCGTTTGTAGAAGGTGTAGCTGAAATTTTTTCAAACCATCATAAAATGGTTTCTTTTTGCTTATTTTGCTTAACCGTTCTTTCCTCTTTTGTCTTTTTCCTTACATTTTGTACTATAAACAGCGAAGAGAAATCAGGGTGCACATTCACATTTATCTAGGAAATTTGCTCAGCTAAATATTCAAGTTTATTGCTTACAAACTGTTTTTCATCCCACTAAAGAACACAATTCAGCCAAGTTCTGTTACTTTACAGGAATCACTTTTCTAATTTGATATCCAATTTCTAATGAGATGTCCCTCATTTCCCGCTTACCAGAAACACTTTTAATAATTATATATTTTAAAAATTAATATACTTAAATAAACCACTTTAGGTTTGCAGAAAAATCCCATCTGGGCTCACCACTGTCCCCCTCCACTACCCAATTTTCCCTATTAACATCTTGCATTAGTACAATACATTTGCTACAACTGATGTGCAAATATTGATATATTATTATTGATCAAAGTTTATATTAGGGATTCACTCTGTAGTGTTTGACACTCTATAGGAGAGTTTGACAAATGTACAATGATATATCCATCACCACAAATTCATACAAAATAATTTCACTGCCCTAAAAATCCCCTGTGCTACACCCATTCATCCCTCTTTCCCTTTCCAAACCCCTAGCAACCATGGATGTTTACTGTTTTCATAGTTTTAACTTTACCATAATATTATATAGTTGGACTCCTACAGTATGTAACCTTTTCGCTTTAACTTCTTTCACTCACCAACTTGCATTTAATGTTTGTGGTTTTTTGGTAGCTTGATTGCTCATTTCCTTTCATTCAGTTCAGTTCAGTCACTCAGTCTGACTCGTTGTGACCCCTCAGACTGCAGCACGCCAGGCTTCCCTGTCCTTCACCAACTCCTGGAGCTTGCCAATTCCTTTCATTGCTGAATAATATTACACAGCATAGATATACCTCAGTCTATTCAACCATTCACCTATTGAAGAACATCTTGGTTGCTTCCAAGTTTTGGCAATTAGGTATATGTGTGTGTCTAACTTTTCAGTTCATTTAGGTAAATACCAAGGAATACAATTGCTGGATCATATGGTAAGAGTGTGCTTAGTTTTGAAAGAAACTGCTAAACTGTCTTTCAAAGTAGCTGTACCATTTTGCACTCTCACTAGCAATGAATGAGAGGTGCATTCTTCTTAAACTTAGGAATTACTCATCTCTTTACTAGGGAGCCTATTGTTTACTAGAGATTAAAAATGGGAGCTTGGGACCAAATTACTAAATTCAAGTCTCAGCTTCCTCATTTATTGGTTATGTCACCTCCAACAGGCTACTCAACTTATCTGCGCTAGTTTCCTCTGTAGTAAAGAAGAAATAATAATAAACAACTCAATAAAGATCGTTTTAGAATTAAACGTTAGGTATAAAGCAGTCAGAACACTGCCTGGCACATAGAAACTATTAAATGATAGTTGATTTCATGTGTTCTCTCCTTCCTGATGAGGAATCATCCACATGTTGGCTTTTGATCCTCTGTCCTTTATATACATCTATCACTTTCTTCTATTTCATTCATGTTTTTCTTATGATTCACACAGCTTTAAAAGAATATCCTGCATACAACCGATTCACTTTACCACAGCATCAATTCTGTTCTTCTCCAGTATGATTTTAATTATCTTCCTTCATTTTAAACATGCTTGTATGTGTTTTAAACCCCTTTCATCCACTGTTTTTATTTCAACTTGTTTTCTCACAGCTTTCATTCGTTTCATTTAGGCCATGTCTTACAATCTACTAAGAATTGTTTCCTGAAATTTTCTATTTCTCACAGTAGGTCTTTTCTGAAATCTGCTTCTAGATATTTTCCCTTTTCCTTTGACTATAACTTTGTTCTTCATATACTCAATGTTGGAACTTTCAAATTCAGTGTTTTGTCAGTTAACAGACTGGGTGACTCGATCTTAGCCCTACTATACAAATACGGAGACGCACAGAAGTAAAGTCCTTGGGCCACATGTTTAAAAATATAGAAACCTACCTACTTCTGTTGGATTCTCTTCTGCCAAGGACACACCGACTGGCATTGGGCTCCATTCGCAAATACACGCTGGCTGAAGTAGGCAAATACCATAGGGCCAAACACGGTAAGACCACCTCACGGTGTAAAACGTGGGTCGCAACCTATTTTAGAGCCACGAAAACAATATAACGGGTCAGGACTAGAATTTTTTTAAACAAAGGAACAGAACACTAAATACAACGCCGCACGAGTAATAAGGGCAAGTAATGCATTATGAAATGCTTATTTACGTTTTTGAATTATATTTGTATACAAAAGTGTATTCTTACAATCAGACCGGTCACAAAACCTTGAGAGCCACAACTCTAAGGAAGACTTTTACCTGAGACATTTAGTTTAGGAACGTAGTTTAGGAACAAACTATTCGCGGGTAGAATTGCTCGATCCCGCTCAACGAGACCTCACACGTTGGCTGAGGCCTCTGGGAAATGAAGTTTAGCGTCGTGGAGCATTCTGGGAATCGTAGTCCTGCATGCCCTCGGAGCGCCGTATACCGCTAGTAAGTGGGGGTGGGGTTCTCTCCGCACGACCGGAAGTGGCCGTTGAAGCCGGCTGTAGGTATGAAAAGACGTTGGCGGAGGGAAAAGTCTAGCAGCTTTGGCTCCCTTCGCTAGGTTTGGTGATTGTCCCAGAGCTTCCGGACCCGGGATCGGAGTGTGAGAATCGCTCTAGAGGGAAGCCCAGGTATCACTATGGCAACCGGCAGCCCTCCGGCCGCGTGACGTCACCTCTCTCACTCTAGGCTAGGAGCGGCCTCTGCGGGAGGTAGCTGGGGAGTCCTCGAGGAGGGCGCCCCTCGCCTCCTTCAGTGTGGGGGGCTGTTCCTCTCCTATCTCTGGGAGGGCTTTGTTCTTTTGTTCAGGCCTAGGAGGAAGGCCTAGAGCCGGGCCCCGCCCTGTTTGTCCACCTTCCAGCTTTTCTGTTCCGCAACAGGTGTGCCTTCTTGAGCCCACGGGGGGTTGTGAGCCCGCAAGTGTGCACTGAGGTAGTAAATGGGCGCCTCTAGCCGGATTCTAGGGTATGCGTCAGGGTTTTTTTTTTTTTTTTTTTTTAATTTACGACCAAACCTGCGTACTCGATCTCCATTCTGTTTTTGTTCGGCGGCGGTAGTGCCACTGCCTCTTTAATGCTCTGTCTGGGCACTTCTCTTTTCCAAGGACCTCTTTGACCACTGTGCAAAACTCTTTTAAGGTGTGATTGTGTAACGGTTGCCTCTGACCCCATCTTGTGTCTTTTAGGGCAACCAACTTCAGCATATATAAGGGCCCAGACTCCTGCTGGACATCTGGGTTCCAGAAAGAGGACCCAGATACGCTGCTTGGGAAACTCTGGTGTCCAGATTCCAAGAGGAACGGGATGAGCGCCTGAGATGGAAGGTAGTAGGGATGACTTGGCCGGGGGAGAGTGGGATAATGATGGCAAAAGAAATGTCCCGACCTGAGGATTAAATACTTGACAGCGCTGGAAGAGGTAAAAGAAAGGAGCCTTATATATATGAGGGTCGAGAAAAGAAACAATTACATCATAGGGAGAGACTTGGAGGAAGAGTTAATTATGCCTGGCTTTGGGATTGGGGAATGAAAAGGAGTAATAATTCAGAATGTCTGTGATCCTGACATGACTTGTATTTATTAAAACTTAGAATGATAATCTTACAGTGAGAAAAAATCTTGGTACTCATCTCTTCAAGTGCAAGAATCAGTTCTGAAATACCCCTGGGTGTTGGCCATCTGTTAAGTCTGTGCCTTAACATCTGTTAAGTCTTTGGAGGTATTAAACTCCATTTTGAGTGCAGACTATTCCCTTGTTGGCTTTTTCTTTTTTTAGTTCCTTGTATCAGGCAGAAGTGCCTTTCCTTGTAACTTCTTTGTTGATCTTAGTTCTTAGTCTTCCAAAGCAAGAGACTGTTCTATGTTTAACATTGCTGCCCTTCAGATATGTGAATTCAGCTGTTTCCAACTCCTACTCACAAATTCTCTGTCTTTTCTAAATAAAATAGCCTCAGTTCCTTTGATGGGTCTCCATGTGATATATCTAGTGTGCGTGCTAGGTTGCTTCAGTTCTGTCTAGACCTCTTCTCTAAAAACTACTGCATGACAGCATGCTTCTTAAAATGCATTGCCTAAGACTATACATAGTCATTTAGATGTACTCTGAAAAACATCTTAAAGTGTGATATACTATTTATTTTGATTTGTAGCAGCGATATTATGCTGTTAGTCTTAGATCTTTTTTTACATAAACTGCTGTTAACTAGTTTTACGTCATCCTTGTATAATAGAATTGCTTTATATTCTTAATGTCAGGACTTCATATTAGTTTGATTGTTCAATTTTTTTGGCCAAGTATTTTAGCTTGTCGCAGTAATCTAATTAATATTAACTTGGTTTCTCAGTATTTTAACTGTTTTTTCCAACTTTATGGGTAAGGACAGAGCCCTATGTTATTCACTCTAAACTTCTTTCTATGTTGTCAGTGTCTTTACATTATTTAGGTATGGCTTTGCAGTCATTTGGTTTAACCTAACTGCTATCATACAGTCCTTTTTCTTGAATCTGTTTAATATCATTAAAAATCTTAACATCATTTATATTATTTACTTAGGTTTGAGCTATACCTTATATTTTTCCTCAGCTCTTTTTTTATAAAGGTACAAAGAATCTCTGTTTTATTTCTTAAAACTGTGTGTGTATCTACAGTTATCTCAAAACAAAAAGTTTCATGAAAAAATCAATTGTCCTTCATTCTATTGCCAATGAACAATTGGAAACTGTAATAAAAATAAGACTTCCATAGCCTCCAAAATATGAAACAAGAATAGAAACCAACAAAAACATGCAAGATCTGTACACTGAAAGCTGCAAAGCATTGCTAAGAAAATTTTTTTCCAGCTTTATTGAGATATAATTGATCCTGACATTGTGTAAGTTTAAGTTATCCAATGGGATGACTTGATCCAGCTATGTAATGCAAAATGATTACCACAATAAGGTTAGTTAGCCACATCTATCACCATATATATTTGCCTTTCTCTGTGTGTGTGATGAGGATATTTAAGATTTATTCTGTTTGCAACTTATAAGTGTATAATACAGTATTGTTAACTATAATTACCATGCTGTACATTAGATCATCAGAGCTTATTTATAACTGAACATTTATACCCTTTATTCAAAATCTCCCTATATTCCCCACCCTCCAGCCCCTGGAAACCATCATTCTACTATTTCTTTCTGTGTTCTGCCTTTTTAGATTCCACTTATACGATCATGCAATATTTGTCTTCCTCTTTCTTATTTCACTTAGCGTAGTGCTTTCCATCCATGTTGTCCCAAATGACAGAATTTCCTTCCATTTTATGGCTGAATAGTATTGCGTTATATATGTGTATATTCCCACTGTTAGTGGAATTGTAAATTGGTGTACCAACTGTAAAAAACCAGAGATTCCTTAAGAAATTAAAAATAGAACTACTATATAATCCAGCAATCCCATTTCTGGCTGTGTATCCGAAGGAAATGAAATCACTATCTCAAAGAGGTATCTGCAACCCTATATTCATTGTGGCATTATTTATAATAGTCACGACATGAAAGCAACCTTAGTGCCCATCGGTGAATAAATGGATAAAGAAAATATGGTATATATTTAGATTTCCATAGTGGCCATGCCAATTTACATTCACATGCTCACCAACATTTATCTCTTGTCTTTGTGATAATATTCATTCTAACATCTCTGAGGTGATATCTCATTGTGGTTTTGATTTGCATTTCCCTGATGATTAGTGATATCAAGGACCTTTTCATATATATTGGCCATTTGTCTTTGGAAAAATAACTATTAAGGTTCTCTGCCCATTTTTAAATTGGATCATTTGGGTTTTTTTGGCTATTGATTTGTATGAGTTCCTTACATATTCTGGATTCTGGCCACTTATTAGATACACGATTTGAAAATTTTCTACAATTTCATAGGTTGTGCTTTTATTTTACAAATTGTCTCTTTTGCTCTTCAGTTTGATGTTGTCTCACTTGTATTTTAGGGGATTACATATCTGTCTGTGTACAACATCTCCTCTTACTCTTAAAAACTTCAATGAAAAAAAATCTTCATTTTTCTTCTCAAGATTTCTTTTACAAAATTCCTTTTCTGTTACTGGTCATAATGAAGTCTGGAATAACAGTTGCTTTTATTGTTCCCTCTCCTTTTTGAGAATTGGACTTTCATGTCAACCATTACTCTGAATAGACCTCCCAAGAGCAAAGTTTGTTTTCATTTTGTTTATTGATTAAGTTACTACATTAAGTGCACGAATCTTGAGCATACCACTTGATTAATTTTTCTATGTTATATACAGTGTATCTACCACCCACACTAAGATACAGAATATTTCTATTGCCCCAGCAGTCTCTCTTGTGTGCCTGTCAGTCGGTAGCCCTCCAGAGGTAACCACTGTTCTAAGTTTTTGAATTTAGTATACAGGCACACCTCAGAGATATTATGGGTTTAGTTCCAGCCACTGTGATAAATCATGTATCAAAATAAACTGAATCCCATGAAGTTCTTGGTTTCCTAGAGCATATAAAAAAGTTATGTTTATACTATATTGTTGTCTAAGTGTACAAAAAGCACTATGTGTAAAAAAATGTATATACTTAATCTAAAAAAAATAGGTAATTGCTAAAAAATGCTAAACATCATCTGAGCCTTTAGGAAGTTATAGTAGTAGCATGAAAAATTACTGGTGACAGATCACCGTAAAAAATACAATAATAACAAAAAGTTTGAGATATTGTTGAAAATTACCAAAATGTGACACACAGACATGAAGTGAGCAAATGTGTTGGAAAAAAATGGTGCTGATAGACTAGCTCAATATGAGGTTGCCACAGGCTTGCAGTTTGTAAAAAGAAAAATAAAAAAAACCCAGTGTCTAAGAAGTACAAATAAAGTGAAGCACAATAAAATGAGGTATGCCTGTAAATGTACTCATATAGTATGTATTCTTTTGTGTTTGTCTTATTTTGCTCAATATTGTTTATGATACATATCCATGTTGTTAGGTAAAGCATCCTTTTATATTTTGGAATACTATTCTATTATATGAATATACCACAGTTTATCCATTCTGCTGAAAGCCATTTGGATTCTTTCTGATTTAGGCATATTATAGATAAACCTTCTATGAACAATCTTGTACAAGTCTTTTGGTGGGTATAACCCCTTATTTCTCTGGGTATATGCATAGGAGTGGAATTGTGGAGTCATAGAGCATGTATATGTATATCTTTCATATATACTGTGAAACAATTTTTCTATTGATTGGTAAATATTTACCCCCACAGCAATGTACAGAAGTTCTGATCTCTCTGTGCTTGCCAGTAATTAGTACCGACCATGTCTATTGAATTTTAGACACTCTGGTGGGTAGGTAGTATAGCTAAGTATATGTCATTGTGATATTTAGTTTGTATTAATAGCAAAGTTTCAAAGGGTGAGGGGAAGACTTTTGGAAAGTAATCTGATTGTTAACTTATATTTTATATGTAGCAGAGAATATATACATGTATAAAGGGAATATATCCATTCTTCAATACCAAACTCCCATCTAGACTGCCACAGTGGGTACATGTTAAAGGGATGTTAAAGGGAAATTCTCTTTATACATGTACATTGTCAGAAGGCAGCAGAAATATTTTGCCTCACTTAATGAAGAATATGGATTAAGTTGTATGATGAAAGTGACTGTAAGTATGTAGGGGCAAAATTGAATTTTAAAGTAAAGTAATTCTTTATCTCCTAAGTGTGCTGATGAAAGTGCCAGGGTCCTAGTCAGCAGTTACCTTGTTTTCTTGTTTTTAGAAAGAAATGGTATAGTTCCTGCTGTTTTCATGTTGAAAAAATAAGTGGATTTTATAGCTAACTTGGACAGGATTCATTGTAGTTTCTTTCCTCTCTGCTAGATCTGTCTGCTCCAGAGTCTGCCCTTTTCCAAGGGGGACATACTTTACTCCCATCAGCTAGCTTTCAGGTAAGTTGAGGTTTCCTTTACATTTCAGTCCTTAGAGAGGAATTGTGTATTCTTTTGGTGTGATGTGTGTTTATCTAAGAACCAATGTTGGCAATTCATTCTGGGCTCCCATCTGCTAATCACTTTCTTCCTAACTCTGCCTCTTCAGCTTGACTAATATATTCATCACTTAGCTTCTTGCTTATATCTTGCCATGTGCCAGCGATGAGAGAGCAAAACTTGATATTTTACCTGAATAGACCAATATGACTGCAACAAAAATATAAATATTAAAACAGTGAAATGAGTACCATGGAAAATGGAGAATCAATAAAAATGTATGTAGTCTAGAGGGTTTAGAGTTTCTGCAGTTCTCATTGCCTCTTTCTTGTGTAACTCCCTTCCATATAGTACTCTGTCCTGTGAACTCTAGTCACCTTGACTTCCTCAAACTCAGCATTATCTTTTCAGTTTAGAGAATCTGCAGGGTGGCTCTTGAATTCCTCTTCCCTGCACCCTTGCCTGGAAACTCTCAAAACAGTAAGCTGGAGCAGTTGTAGGGCTCACTTCATTTCTTTCCTGATTTGAGGTCACTCTTCTTTGTTATCTGAGATTCGGTGCCTTGGAAACTTGTTTCATACATTTTGTCTGGAATTTTTTGGTTACTTAATGCAGGAGGGTAAATCCAATCCTGTTAATCCCATCAGGGCTACAGCTTGATCTTTTTGAAGTTTGGTTTTGCACTGTAAGCTTTGCTAGGGCTGATCTAGTGTAATCTTACTATTGGGCTATGTTTTCAGGGTCCCTATGACCACAGTTTATTTCAGTGATTTGCTAGAATGATTCATCCACCCCAGCAGTATAACTCAGGAATAGAGATCATGACCACAAAGGATACACAGTAGGATCAGAAGGAAAAAGATACTTATAAGGCTCCAAAGAAATCAGACTGTACTTTCTCTCTTGCTGTTATCCACAGAGGCATGAGAAGTGTCTCTCATTGAGGAAGTCTGCTTGAGTCTCTCAGTCCAGAGTTCTTAAAAGGAAGCTGATCACATCGGTTTGTGCTCCCTTGTGGCTGTTAACTAGTCATGGTGCAGGCCTCAAACTGGGTACCACATGTGCATCATAAATCTTCACGTATACTTTAAACAATGCTGACAGTCTGGTACATCCTGCCCCAGTATTCCAGGCACACAATAACTTTGTCAGTCATTGACTATATAAACATTTTCAGAGTTTGTTTCATGTTCAGAAACATGGATCCAAGTGTCCCTGGAAATTATTGATGTTAGTAGCTTTATTCTTGATACTTGAGATATCTTGGAACACAGAGATGATGATGATGATAATTATGAAGGTCAATACAACAGCAGTCAGCATTGACTGAGCACTTGCTAGACCCTAAATTAAGCATTTGATAGCAAACATTTATTTAATTCTTACAGTAATCCTATAAGTCAGGTTATGTTTTTATAATCATTTTGCAAGGAAGGAATTATCAAAATCATTTTTCAGATAGCCCAGAACTTCCCTTACTTCTATCAGTATAGCTAAATTTGCCCCTTTCCAAGGTAAATGCTTTATGGCTAAGCAGAAATATGTCTGGTCTTCCAGGAATCAGTAACCTTCAAGGATGTAGTAGTGGACTTTACCCAGGAAGAATGGAAACAGCTGGATCCCGTACAGAGAGGTTTATTCAGGGATGTGACATTGGAGAATTATACACATCTGGTCTCTATAGGTAAGGATGACTTTTCTGAGTTAATATCTGGAGGTGTGGAGGAAGCGGAAACTCATGTGCTTAGATGAGTTTTTTCCTTTCAGTTAAGGAACCAAAGACTCCTAAAGTTCAAAAGGTCTCAAAAAGGTTGCTACTCCCTAGTAGGTTTCCTTCATAGCTCAGTTGGTAAAGGATTTGCCTACAATGTGGGAGACCTGGGTTTGATCCCTGGGTTGGGAAGATCCCCTG
>ML664180.1:1720411-1778667 GCA_007570785.1 Antilocapra americana
GGAGACCTGGGTTTGATCCCTGGGTTGGGAAGATCCCCTGGAGAAGGGAAAGGCTACCCACTCCGGTATTCTGGGCCTAGAGTCGGACATGATTGAGCAGCTTTTATTTTCACTCTCTAGTAAGCAGAAGGACAAACTGATAATTTTTCTGAACCCAGATCAGTTCCCAAGGTATACCACATTTGGGAAGGTATAACATCGAAGCTTTGTATATGTTTTACTTCCATCTGGTTTGCCCACCTCTCCTTTCCTCTAAAGACAAAGCGATGAGAATGAACTCGAGAGGGCACTTTTCTCTCACTGCAGAAAGGTAAGTTTTTTTTTACTTCAATGAACAGGACTCCAAGTTTCCAAACCTGATGTGATTTCCCAGTTAGAGCAAGGGACAGAGCCTTGGATTGTGGAGCCCAGCATCCCAATAGGGACCCTTGGAGGTAAGTAGTGGATACCCGGCAGATGAACGTTATTAACTCTGACCACCAACCTGATGAGAGGATTTTACATCTGAAATGTAGATATGCTTGCTTCTCCTTAAAGTGTCTGTTGTGGAGAACGGAAAGGCATCTGTCTCTTATGTGTTGTCAAAACACCAAATGTCTCAACATGTGAATACATACACATTTTTATACTCCTTTCAAAGGATGTTTCCTTCCTGCTTTTTTCTAAAAGCAACTTCTTGACATGGAATCTGGATTCTATCCTTACCCAACCTCCTTTGGGACCCAAGTCTTATAATTATTAGTACTTTTCAGTCCTTACAGTTTTCTTTTTGGATCTCTAGGCTCCATCCCCAGTACCTTCAAACAGAAATAGGTACTTAAATTCCAGATACTTTTACTCAACACTGTTAGTCTATCTGGCCACCATCCAGTCTGCCTTTATGCTTTCCCAGCCAAATTCTGCAAAAGTGAGTTCCATACCTATAGATGTCATTTTTTTTTCATACCTATTCCTGCCTTACTCTCATTGTGTAGCTTCTTATCCTACACAATATCGTCCTGTCCTTGACATTATGAATAACTCTTCTAAACCTTGATTCTTAAACTGCACAGAAAGACCTCTTCAAAGATCTGCCTCTGAAAAAATATAGAAACTAAGACACTTTAGGTAAGGAATATATCTTCAGAAGTAATAAGGTAGGCATAGGGGGTCCTTTTTTATGGGAAGAAAAAAGCATGCAGTATTCAGATTTGGGAAGTGCTGAATTATCTACATTTTAGCAGGTTTCATTGTCTCTCTTTTTTTTTGGCTGTACAGGGTCTTTGTTGCAGACCACAGGTTTCCCATTGTGGTGTTGGCTTGTGGACTCTGGAGCACAGGCTCAGTAGTTGTGTCACATGGGCTTACTTGCTTCATGGCATGTGGGATCTTCCCAGACCAGGGAGCCAACCCGTGTCCCCTGTGTTAGCAGGTGGATTCTTATCCATTGTGCCACCAGGAAAGTCCTCTAGCAGGTTTCTTATTAGAGAACCACTTAGAGATTTTTCTTTTTACATAGTTAGGAATTATGAATTTCCAAGAGTTGCATAGAATGTAACATTTCTCTCCCCCATCCTCCTAACCACGATTCTGGTTTGTTTTTTTTATACTGCACCTTTAAAATCTTTCTTTTAGAAGATGGTTTCATGGAACACAATTTGAAAAACTAATTTTTAAAAAATAAGAGCTTTATTAACTTGTGTTTACAGTTTGTTAACTTGTGGAAAGTTACAATGCGGTGGCCACTGGCCCAAGACCTTGTCTGCATCATTTTCCTGTCCTCATTATTACCATCTTCTCTAGGCTGTCTTGGTGACTTGGCCCCTGCAGGATTGTGAGATACATAGATATAGAAATTTACCTATCTATCTATATATGCATATTCTGTCTTACTAGTCTACCTTGTGCTTTTGCAACCTGAATGTCAGTACTCTCTATTATCTCTCCATGCACAGGGTGTCTGAATATACTGTGGTCATTGCCTATTGACTTTGCATACTGTATAGTAAAGTGAAAATTGCTTCCTGCAGTAGGAGTGGTACTGTTCAGTCTGGCCTTCTGGAATTTTCTTCAATCTTTCATTCATTACCCCACTCCTGATAACTCTGGTTACTCTTTTGGTTAGTGCATGGACAGTATGACAGTGTGGATAATATTGGTTAGTGTGTTGCATGTTGATTGCTTTCATCTAGAACTCCAACCTGGCTCAAGATCAGTCACTTCTATACTCTTTTTGCCTTTAACAGCATATGACTCCATGGTCTCCATATTCTTCCCTGTGAAGTACTTCCAGGAGGTATTTTTTATAGTTATCTACTATACAAGTAGTAGTTGCCTTGTGGCTCAGCTCGTAAAGAGCTGCAATGTGGGAGACCTGCGCTTGATCCCTGGGTTGGGAAGATCCCTTGGAGAAGGGAAAGGCTACCTGCTCCAATATTCTGGCCTGGAGAATTCCATGGACTGTTTAGTCCATGGGGTAGCAAAGAGTCAGACATGACTGAGTGCCTTTCACTCACTACACAAAAATATCCTTCTTAGTGTCAGTTTTGTTGTGGAAAACATATCCATTTCTTATATTGATTGGTTGTCCCCCCAAACTCGTTTTGCATTAATCTTCTTGTCCCTGCTAGAGAAATATTGCTGTTATGAGGCTGCCTGCCCTTCTGCATGTGGATAGGTGCTACACCATTACCCATGGTTCCAGGTATGGAGGGGATGGTAGGTAGCTCTGGCTCCCTGCCCTCCTCCTTATGCTTGCAGTGATAATGGTGATGATCACAGCTGGGCTGGCAGCACAGGGGCAGCACAGGTGATTCAGGGTTTGCTGGGGGTCTGCTGTACCTTCTTGTTACCAGTGGAACCAAAGAAATGCTATTTTAAATACAGCCTTTTTTTCTTTACTGAATCTGCCAACATTGACTACCCTGTCATCTTTCATGTCTTGGCACAAGACAAACTATCCCAGAGAAGACAGCAGAATAGTGTAACTCTACTAATTATTTGCTTTTCTGGTTTCGTATATTCTTTTGCTTGTTAGCAGAAAACTGCTTTCTTTCATTAGTATATTTTATTCATTCATTACACTAAACACACTCAAGGATCTCTCCTTATCGCTGCTCTTTACATTCTTACATCTTTAGCTATTCTTTTCCTTCCCCTTTTGAGCTGATAGTTTCTATCCTATATTTGAACATTTTAGTTATTCCGCTACTTTTGGCATTTTCCATCCCCTCAAACACCATTATAGTCTGGTCCTCCTTTTCTCTTCCTAATTCTCAAAATGCCTAGGATTTACCTTGTCATCTTCTTCCACCTAAATTATTTTCTTTACCATTTACAACTTTCTCATTTCTAGCAGTGATGCAGCTACTCCTTCAGTTTTCTCGGCTATAAACCATGGAGCCCAAGTCATATCTTCTGTTTGTCTTATCTTGAAATCATGGTTCTTAGATTTTTGTTTTGTTGTTCATTGGCAAGGAATCCCTGTTCAGACTGCCCTTTTTAGATCCAGTCCATCTTGTCTCCTCTTAGCTATGTCTGTGGTCACTTTCTAAATTTACTGTCGCCTTAAATGGAGTTCTCTTCCTGGTAGAGATTATCTGTGAAATTAAATTAGGCAGTCTCTTGCTGCTCTCATATTTCATTTATCATTCTCCTTAGCTCTTTCCAAATTTCTCCCCAAATATAGGGCTGTATTTGAAAGTTCTCAGAATTCCCTGAGGGCTTTATTTTTAGTTTCATTAGGTCATCCCCACAGTAACACTTTTGTTATTGTATTTGTTTTTTCTCCCTCAATTCAGAGAATGCTGACATTTTCTTTTACTTTCAGACTGGGTGACAAGACCAGAAAATAGCATAACAGCCTCAGAGCTGGACATTTCTGGAGAAGAGCCATTTCCAGGGGCAGTAGCAGAAAAGCACAAAAGGGATGATCCTTGGAGCACCAACTTCTTAGAAACTTGTGAATCCAAAGGCAGTCCAGAGAGGCAGCAGCCAAACGAACAGACACTGCCAAGGGAAATAAAAATAACTGAAAAGACCATACCAACTTTGGAGCGAGCACATGTAAATAATGACTTTGAAAAAAGCATCAATGTGAGTTTAGACCTTTTAACACACACAGAAATATCTCCAAAACAGACCTCTACTAAAACAAGTGTCAAACAGAATTTAAACCCAGTTAAAAAAGAGAAGTCTTGTAAGTGCAATGAATGTGGGAAAGCTTTTACTTATTGTTCAGCTCTTATTCGCCATCAGAGAACGCATACTGGAGAAAAACCCTACAAATGTAATGAATGTGAAAAAGCCTTCAGCCGGAGCGAAAACCTTATAAACCATCAAAGAATTCATACTGGAGATAAACCATATAAATGTGATCAGTGTGGGAAAGGCTTCATTGAGGGTCCATCTCTTACTCAACATCAAAGAATTCACACTGGAGAAAAACCCTATAAGTGTGATGAATGTGGGAAAGCTTTTAGTCAGAGAACCCACCTTGTTCAGCATCAGAGAATACACACTGGTGAGAAACCATATACTTGTAATGAGTGTGGAAAAGCCTTTAGCCAGAGAGGCCACTTCATGGAACATCAGAAAATCCATACTGGAGAAAAACCTTTTAAATGCGACGAATGTGATAAAACATTTACCAGAAGCACACACCTTACTCAACATCAAAAAATCCATACTGGAGAGAAAACCTATAAATGTAATGAATGTGGGAAGGCTTTCAATGGACCCTCAACATTTATTCGTCATCATATGATTCATACTGGGGAAAAACCATATGAGTGCAATGAATGTGGTAAAGCCTTCAGTCAGCACTCAAACCTCACTCAGCATCAGAAAACACATACAGGGGAGAAACCTTATGATTGTGCTGAGTGTGGGAAATCCTTTAGTTACTGGTCATCCCTTGCTCAACATCTCAAAATTCATACTGGAGAAAAACCTTACAAATGCAGTGAATGTGGAAAGGCCTTCAGTTACTGCTCATCCCTTACTCAACATCGGAGAATTCACACCAGAGAAAAGCCTTTTGAATGCGGTGAATGTGGAAAGGCTTTCAGTTATCTCTCAAACCTTAATCAACATCAGAAAACTCATACCCAAGAGAAAGCTTATGAGTGTAAGGAATGTGGGAAGGCCTTTATTCGAAGTTCATCTCTCGCTAAACATGAAAGGATTCATACTGGTGAGAAACCCTATCAGTGTCATGAATGTGGGAAAACCTTCAGTTACGGCTCATCCCTTATTCAACATAGGAAAATACATACTGGAGAAAGACCTTACAAGTGTAATGAATGTGGGCGAGCCTTCAACCAGAACATACACCTTACACAGCATAAGAGGATTCACACGGGAGCAAAGCCTTACGCGTGTGCTGAGTGTGGCAAAGCCTTTCGACATTGTTCATCTCTTGCTCAACATCAAAAAACACACACAGAAGAAAAACCCTACCATTGTAATAAGTGTGAAAAGGCTTTTAGCCAGAGCTCCCATCTGGCTCAGCATCAACGAATTCACACTGGAGAGAAGCCCTATAAGTGCAATGAATGTGACAAAACCTTTAGCCGGAGCACTCATCTGACTGAACATCAGAATACTCATACTGGAGAGAAACCTTACAACTGTAATGAATGCAGGAAGACTTTCAGCCAGAGCACTTACCTCATTCAGCATCAGAGGATTCATTCAGCAGAGAAGCCTTTTGGATGTAATGATTGTGGAAAAGCCTTTAGATACCGTTCTGCTCTCAACAAACATCAGAGACTGCACCCTGGCATATGACTCTTCTAGGATCATCCTAAACAGAGGGGATGCATTTACTCTGGTTTGTCCTTTTGTTCAACACAGAAGAATTAGGATGGATTGAGAAACTGCCGAAAATACTTTTACTTTTCACTGTTGTGCTGTGGAATGGAGAGCATTGGGCTGAAATAATCCAATTATATTGTTAAGCAATTTTGTGACATTGGCAAATTCAGCCATTTTAAGCTTCAGTTCCCTCTGAACCTAGGGATTTGGAATAGGTCATTTCAAAGGTCATTTGGAGTTTTATATTCAGTTTTGTATGTTCACAATATATTCTTGAATAGGATTATTATACATCAGCATTTTGCTTTGTTGCATCTAGAGTATATGTATTTATGCATGTTTTGCTAATAGAAAGCATTTATGTTTCAGCAAGTAGACTGGAGGTCTGTTATATGCTCCTGTTCTAACACATTCAGGTTCTTTAGGTAACTGGTTCCTAATAAAAAGAATTATAAAATACGCTTAAATTAATAATTCAGGAGCATATAATGGCTCACTTAAGTCAGTACAGGTATTAAACCTTCCTGTTATTTTCTCTTCTAGTTTGTTTTAACATTCTAGAAGTTTATCACAACTACATAGACCCTCTACTACAGCTTACATCTGTGATATTTAACCCTAGTTATATAGCGAAATCACTTCAGTAACTCTATAAAATTCTGTTGCCAAGACTCCACCCCCAGTGACTTAATTGGCCCAGGGAGTAGGGACCAGGCTTCAGTATCTCTTTTAAACTCCTAATATGTATCCTGGAAAAAGCAACTGGATTAGATTTCAGTATTCACTCCCTTAGTACCTCCTTGTAGCTACTCCTAGAAGCTCACAGGTAGCTGTTGCATACATATAATGTAATTTTGACTGTTAGTTTTGTAAATTGATTTCTCAAACTTTGAGAGGTAAGGTCAATTTGTTTCCTTACCAAAGTGCAGAAATTAAATGGCTGTATAAAATAATGGTCATTTTATTTGCTTTTCCTTGGCCACCTGATATCATAAGCAGATGATAAGTGCGTGACACCCCTGAAGATGGGTGGCCCATAGGCTGCATGGCCATTTGTGACAACCCTGGTCAAAATAACATTTGAGCCAGAAGTAAATGTGAATCTATCCATAAAGAGATTGGCCCTCATATTTTCTCCAGATATAGTCTGATTACATGGAAATTGATCATTATTTATATAAAGGGGTTCCAGACTCTTCCCACAAAGGAAGTATGGGGGAGTGAGTACTGTTGCTCACTTCAAGTGAAAAAAATCCAGTTATTTTTGCTTATATAATGCCAGTGACCTGCATCAGATTTTTGTCACCTCCTTAAATGAAGATGCCATGCAGTGAAGAATAGAATTCAGGAAATAAAGTAGCCATTTAAATCTTGGGACTTTTTTCTGTTGTTTTGAAACATACTAGAAATGTCACCTTGGTATTTCTTAATTTCTCAGTGCTTCCCTTATGTAGGAATTTTATTTATCCCACAGCAGAGAGGTAGGCACTGGCAGAGAGGAATGGATCTCAGGTTATAGGATATACTTTGGTTGGAATCTGAGCCACTCCCACAGCATGAGGAAATGAAGTTTCTATATCCAGGTGAAGGGTCCTCCTGTTTCAAAGGAGATCCCAAAATAGAAAATACCAGTTTGTCTGGAATGGACAAGAAGACTCCTGTTCTTTTGCCACACTGATTCCTGTATGAGGGAACAGAATTTATTTGGGAATTTCTCACTAACCTTGGAAGATCTTACTTTGTTCCATTAATTTGATCTCTTCATAGATAACAGATCAAACCCAGAGCACTAGGAATGTGTGATCACTGCCTAACTTAATTCTTCTTTTATTAAAAACAAATCTGATCTTTCACGCCTTTATATTCTCAGGCTGGATGCGTGCTTAACCACTGCCAGATAATACAGGCCTGGAGAAGGGATAGGCAGTGTGGTTACAGAGCTTAACACGATCTCACATCTCTCTGCTAGCTATCCCATTTTTCCCAAAGTGGGTGAATTTGTAATTGCTGCTGTTTCTCAGACATACCAATCTACTTATACACTGTCGTAAACTAAGTTTTGGTCCTTTATCATCTGATCTGTCCCTTAGCCATGTACTTAATCTTCCCTCCTTACTTCTATTTTAAGAGCAGAATGAGTAATTTTAAGTTTCAAACTTTTTTCTTAATTTTGTTATTTATATGCCATAAACACCAACTATAACACTAACATTACTTCCTTAACATCATACTCAAAAGAGGAGAGCAAAATTAAAACCTAAAGGGGAGATTTTGAAGTTAGAAGTCATAACTTCTTCCTTGAAGTTATAATTAATCCAGAAAAGGAGCAGAGGGATTCAGTTTATCATAGAGGCTTCACAGCCACTGAAGCTGTTCAAAAATAAAAACATCTCAGAAATAACTTAAAAAGCCAGATAGTTCTTTATGAAACAAAGAATTCCCTATTATTTACCAAAAAAAATCTAATACTAATTTTCATATGTATCTTTGGATGTCTCAGTGTCCTAGGTCGAGCCTTTAGATGCAGTGAGCTTCAGTATACAAGTGGAAAGGTTGACCTTGAAACAGTATAAATGGTATGACTGTTAAAACAGGAGAGAACATAGCCAAATGTTCTAGTGGATTTGATAATTTGGGAACGTTTTGAATAAAAAATAAACAGTAACCACAGAACCTGAGCATCCTAATTTTACAGTAAAGAGGAAGAAGAAAGACAGTGGAAGGAGGCATGACACCCTAGGCTTACTACCTCAAATGCTGGGCACTAAGTATAATTGATTAACCGATTGAAGGTTAAGATGGGAAAGTACATTAAAAGGATGGGGGGAGAGGTCAATACTTCAACATGATCATAATCATGGCCCAAGTCCGTAGGTAAATTATAGCATCCAGGCTGGAGAGATAAGGAAATAAAACTAGGAAGGGACTGAGAAAATAGAGGGACACAGGGCCTGTGAATAATGTGATATGAGTTCAGGGGGGCTTAAAGAGCTATGTTAAAAAGTCTAGATGCCTCCCTGTTGGCCTTTCAGGGCTAATAGAGATTGCTGAAGAAAGAGCAATTTGAAAAATTTTACTTGATCTCTCTACAGTTTAAGCAGCTAAGAAAGACGATTGTACAACATGAGACAGCACATGGTACTCAAAATCATCCTTGACCTGAGCTATTGGCACTCTGCCTTTGATACCTGGAACATATCTACCTTCATTTCCCTTAAGATGAGTTATTTTCCATAAGTTTCTTGGCCCTTCATGCAAAACACCACCTGTAATTGAGTCTGTTTATATTTTGATGACTGACTGCTGACATATTTCAAGCCCCCTCCTTTCCCCTTGTGCTTCCTATCTGGGCAAGATAAATAAGCAAGCCTGGGTGCTTCCTCCCTTGGTGTTTGGGTAGAGGGTGTTCAAACCACACAATCCCTGGCTTACATGCATGAACCCCAATCCCAGTCCAACCCCATCCAACATAAGCCTGATACAGAAATCCCTCCCTGTTCTCCCTTGGGCTATTATCAGGCCAGTTTGGGAGCCTGCTGTGCTCTCTCCAGAAAGGTTTTATTTATGGACAAAAAACCTTTTCATACTCTATTGGGGCATATGGGGAGTCATCAGACTAAACAACTGAAACAAATTTTCAGTGGGGAAGATCTATCCTGCCTATGTGAGGGTGACCATAGCACCTCCACCCCAGACTGAGTCTTTGCATGAACTAAAGCTCAGGTTTCAACACATAAAGGTGTTAGGAGTCAAGTTGTTTCTCTGCAGAAATTCTGGTTCAACTACAAAAACACCCTGGAAAAATTAAAATCATGTATACGTGGGACTTCCCTGGCTGTCCAGTGTTTAAAGACTCTACACTTCAATGCAGGGGCATGGGTTCTATCCCTGGTTGGTCCGCATGCCACGCAGTTTGGCCAAAAAAAAAAAAAAAAAAATCACATCTACTTGCTGCATTGAAACAAGATATAATGTTAAATCACATGTAATTACTTTGCTCTCTGTGTGGCCTATCAGTGCTGGAGAGTGTTTATAGTTCAAGGTTTAAGAGATGGAGCAAGACATTTAAAAAAATTAATTACCTTTTTCTTTTATAAACTGCAATTATTAAAATTTAGTGGTGGTACATCTGTCCAGCTAATGGTAGAGAGTGGTTCCCAGGCAAAACCTATGATGACCAAAGTCAGAGAAGTTTCTCTTTCTCTGGATTTGTCCTTGGGAAGATGGTTTTGGGGGGGGGGGGGGGATGATATGAATGACCTCACAATGTGATGGGACCTGTATTCTAGACCCTGTCTTGGACACACCTTTGTCTCAGATGGGTTCAGATGGGTGCCTGGGCCATGGATGAACTCACCCTTGAATTAGGGGTGAGGGCATTCATCTCTATCTTGGACTAGGGAGAAAGCATAAAGGCTCAAGATCCAGGTCCAAGAAAATTTATCCTTACTGAGGCCTCTGGACAATGTAGTTCTGAGCAGATTACTTTGGGGCCAAGAGAAATCTGGAGCCACAGTTATGGCACTGCCCAAGAAGACCAGGAAACAAGGAGTGCATCTATTGATGAAGGAAGGTATTTTCAGGGGCCACTTCTTATTTGGTCCCTTTTCACTCCACCTCTAGGCAGTGTCCCAGGCAGAAACTAATGGCCAAACTTAGTTTAACTGAAGAAAATTTAACCAAGAGAGGGAACCAGCAAAGGAGAGGGGAACACTAGCATCTAACAGTTGCAGGAAAAATTACCACCCGGAGCCCGAAAGAGCAAGAGCAAAAGAAAAATGGATTCATTTTCTGTGGCTGCTGTAACAAATTGGTGCCTTAAAACAACAGATCTATTTTCACAGACTTGTAGTCCAGAAGTCTGAAATCAGTTTCACTGGGCCAAAATTGAGTTGTTGGCTAAGCCACACTCCTGGAAGCTCCAAGGGGAGAATTAGCTGGTGGGAAAAGCAGCATGTGAATTTAAATAGAATGTTTTTAAATCAGTTCAGTTCAGTCGAGCACTCAGTCGTGTCTGACTCTCTGAGACCCCATGGACTGTAGCACGCCAGGCTTCCCTGTCCATCACCAACTGCTGGAGCCTGCTCAAACTCATGTCAATCTAGTTGATGATGCCATCCAATCATCTCATCCTCTGTCCCCTTCTCCTCCTGCCTTCAGTCTTTCCCAGTGTCATGGTCTTTTCCAATGAGTCAGTTCTTCGCATCAGGTGGCCAAAGTATTGGAGCTTCAGCTTCGGCATCAGTCCTTCCAATGAATAGTCCGGACTGATTTCCTTTAGGATTGACTGATTTGATCTCCTTGCAGTCCAAGGGATTCTCAAGAGTCTTCTCCAACACCACAGTTAAAAACCATCAATTCTTCTGTGCTCAGCTTTATGATTCAACTTTCACATCCATACATGACTACTGGAAAAACCACAACTTTGACTATGTTTTTAAATAAGAGAGACCTATTAGACTTGTTTGCATCGATGCTGTCCAGCCATCTCATCCTCTAACACCCTCTTCTCCTTCTGCCCTCAATCTTTCCCAGCATCAGGGATTTTTCTAACGAGTCATCTGTTTGTAATGTTCATGCAATGAACATGAACTTGGGCAAATTCCGGGAGATGGTGAAGGACAGGGAGACCTGGTGTGCTGCAGCCCATGGGGTTGCAAAGCGTCAGACTCGACTGGGCGACTGAACAACAGCAATTAGACTTGTTTAAAGTGATAATGAGTCACTAGAAAAGGAGAGTCTGAAAAGTGGAAGGAATGTGAGAGCAAAGTCCTCAAGGAGGCAGAAAGAAATGGTATCTCTGACAATGTTGGGATGGATAGTGGGTGTGGAATGTGTGAAGGACAGAAGCTTGTGGGTGGAGAGCAGATGGCAGGCACCTTTAAAAGGCAGAGGAGGAGGAGGACTTTTGGAACAAGAATTTAAAAAGGAAGGATAAGATTCACTAGTGGGAGAGGAGAAGCACACACAGTAGCTGCTGCATTACCCATGGGTGTGGGATTCCTGCCTGCCAAGACCCCAAGCTTCCAGATAAAAGGCAGAATGTTCGCTGGATGATTCACCCATGTGGATATTGATTCAACAAATATTTACTGAGCAACTACTCTATCAGGCACATTGGTGCCACTTAACATGAAATGAGACATGAAATAGAGCAGAAGTCTAAAAGCCAGATAGATGCCATAGTCACGTACACAGGCAAGATCAGAAGACTGAAATGTGGGAGAGCATGAAAGTAAAACGTGTGGTCTCTAAGGAGCTGAGATTTACTTTAGTTTCAGAG
This sequence comes from Antilocapra americana, assembly GCA_007570785.1. Taxonomy (NCBI): domain Eukaryota; kingdom Metazoa; phylum Chordata; class Mammalia; order Artiodactyla; family Antilocapridae; genus Antilocapra; species Antilocapra americana. The sequence goes on from ML664180.1 coordinate 1,732,491, forward strand.
GTACAGTGAAAAAAACTAGAAATCAGCATTACAGATATAATAATGGAGCTGAAAATTCTTCATTTGAGCAGAGGTCAAAGGATGACTTGAACATGAGATTGGAAGGTATTAGCTGGACACTTTGTTCCAAAAACAATGTTAGTATACGTTTTAAAAAGTTATTACAGAAAATTTCAAATAAACACAAAACTTATATAAAAGTGAACTCCGGTGTATTCTTCACCCAGACTAAATAAAAATGAAAATTTGCCAATCTTGTTTAGCAATCCCTCCCTGACTTTTTATTTTAAAATTTTTATTTTTTCCTGGAATATTGTAAAGACCTAGAAGTCATTTGTCTTGTATGTATCCTTTGTATCTTTTGGGGCTTCCCTTGTGGTTTGGGGGTAAAGATCTGGCCTGCCAATGCAGGAGACACAGGTTTGATCCCTGGATGGGGAAGATCCCTTGCAGGAGGAAATGGCAATCCACTTCAGTATTCTGGCATGGGGCCCCAGTCCATGGGGTTGCAAAGAGTCAGGCATGACTTAGTGACTAAACACCATCACCACTGAACCCATGTATCTTTTAACCAATAAGGACTTTTTCTTCCTTTTAAACATAACCATAATGTCATTATCACAAGTAATAAAATTAACAGTAATTTTATAAAGTTGTTTTGACAGTAGATTGAAGCATTTGCTAGGGTTTCCAAATAAAAACACTGGTATTTAGGAAGCTGGAAAAGAAATGCTTGATACAGGGACAGGATTAGTTCTTTGATGGTACCATTAAAATTTTTATTGGAAAATACTAACTAACATGGGGAAAGTTCAAGATAAATGTATATAGTAAATCTTTTGTTATATAAAACTAAAGTTTTTTTTGTTATGTATACACAAAATCCATCTCCATATCTAGCATATGTAGATATATAGATATCAGAAATAGAAAAAAAGGCTGAAAGAACATTTACTACGTCCAGGGATGATCCAAGTAATGCGACCAGTGTTTATTTTTTGGTTTTTATTTATGCTTTTCAGAGTCTGTGCATGTTAGGATGGGGGGAGGGGCGGCAGGGAGAACGTGGCCTCCTTAAAGAAGCTGAATGAATAGCTAAGAAAGTGACTCATCTTCAATCTCAGTTCACATATCAGAAAAGTAGATTTAACACAGTAGGCGCCTAACACACCAGTTAAATAAAATCTAACGGAAAAGGGTGAAAACTTCTCTCTGCTTTATCAATTTTCTGGGAAAACAAGTGACAGACATTCAGGATAGGATACCTTCCCAAAATGAGGCTGATTGGTATCGCCACAGCTTGTTGCATTGCAACAGCCACCACAACAGCTTTTAGAATCTTCAGAGAGACACGAAAGAGGGTTTTTCAATGAGGGTGGGAATTTGGCCCTAAGACTTCTGGGAAATAGAGTCTTACCGCTGTGTCAACTGCGAGTCTCTGAGCTTTCTGGGAATTGTAGTTCTCAGATGTAGGATCAGCTCTTTGGCCGATCTAGCTTCAGAGTGCCTCCTAGGAAGCTGGAAGATGGCTTGGGGCGGTTGAGACGGTCTCTGGCCCCCATCCAGTGGCTTCTAGGAGTAGCCGTCTCAGCTTTGTTAGGGGAAATCTGGACACACAAAGGTCACCATGAAAGTCCAGGAGCACAGCGAAAGCGCGGAGCTCAGAGGCCTTTATCCCCTCGGTGGTCTTCGCACTCAAGCGCCTCCTTCTGGTCGAATGACGACAAGGAAGGCAGATTGCCTCCGCGAGAGCCCTTCTCCCCATCCACCCTACAGCATTTCCAGAAATGGCCCACGCTGAGAGTCTGGATAGGGGCTCCGTGCAAGGACAGAGATTATTCTGAAGACATGCTTCAGAGTGAGCCGAGTCACTGTGATTTTGGCTGCACTGGAAGACCCCCCGTTTTTCCTTAGAATAAGACTCCCCACTCCAGATCACTCTTTTGACCCCACTTTCCCACCAGAAATTCCGAAAGTTTTGGATTCCACATTGACTTTAGAGTTGCAAATTAATCATATCAGGTTTTCAACTTTTTAATGTTTTGTATGCATGGCTAACTGCTTAGTTAGCCTCTAATTAACTAACTTAGTTCCTCCGCTACATGCCCTACATAGCTTACATGAAAGTTAACAGCAATTAAGGAATTGCTGGTCCCTCTTCTTCCTGCCCATATCTAGTCACCAATTTCATAGGATTGTTCCTTTAAATCCAATTATTGTTTAGTCCCTAAGTTGTATCTGAGTCTTTGCAAGCCCATGGGCCGCAGCCTGCCAGGTTCCTTCTGTCCATGGGATTCGCCAAGCAAGAATACTGGCTGCCACTGCTAAGTCGCTTCACTTGTGTCAGACTCTGTGTGACCCCATAGACGGCAGCCCACCAGGCTCCTCCATCCCTGGGATTCTCCAGGCAAGAACACGGGAGTGGGTTGCCATTTCCTCTTCCAATGCATAAAAGTGAAAAGTGAAAGGGAAGTTGCTCAGTCTTGTCTGACTCTTCACTGACCCCATGGACTGCAGCCTACCAGGCTCCTCCATCCATGGGATTTTCCTGGCAAGAGTACTGGAGTGGGTCACCATTTCCTTCTCCAAGGGGTCTTCCCAGCCCAGGAATGGAACCTGTGTCTCCTGCGTTGCAGGCAGAATCTTTACCCCTGAGCCACCTGGGAAGCCCAAGAGGTCCAGTAGTGGAGTCAAACTCTGATCTTTGGGTAAGCTGTTTAACATTCATAAATTTCAGTTTCTTCATCCCATAATATGTTAAGTAAAATGACTCAAATGTGTGAAAAGAGCTGTTCTGGCTCTATTCAATAATTACTTGATTTTGCAGTATACTCTGTCCTCTGCTGCTTCTAACCCCATCCCATCCCAAGAAGAATCTTCATATTTGCCTTTCTGAGACTTCCACTAAGAACTCAATATTTATTCACTGGGAAATACACTGTTTGCCAGGTGTTGTGACGAACACATAATTTAATTTTTGTTATCAAAAGTGTACTGTATAATTACATGAAGGCCAATGGAGAAATTAATCTTAAATCTATCAGGCTTTCCTTAAAGAATGGACATTTTCCCCCCATCTAAATACAGTGTAAGCAAATGAGCACCTCACTTCACCTGAAATGGTCACTTTGCAACTCTACCTGAATAATCATGTGGCATACCACAGTTTGTCATGATCTTGATCTTCTAGGCACCTTCTCCTTTCTCTAATGCTGATTTGCATTGTTTTCAATTTTCTGTTTGATCATATCTTATAAGCTGCCTTGAGTCATTTTTGATACAAAATAGAGTTAAAGTAGGTGACTATTGTCCAGGATAGCAGTCAGAAAAAATATCTTCTTATTTTTTTATTGTGATCTTAGTTTTCTATTGCTGTGGAGTTACAGGTCCTTTAGGATTGAAATGAAAGACTACAGGCAGATATGAAGAAACAGAATGATAACTATTAGCATTTATTGAGTACTTATGTCAGGCACTGTTTTCATCACTTTATATGAATAAACCCACCTACTCCTTAGAACAGTTTCATGAAGTGAAAAGCTAAGAGGCCAACTTCCTAGGAGCTCTGAAGGAGAGCCAGTCCCAAGGCTTATTGTACACAATTAAAGATCAAACAAAAATGACCAAAAGATTCTTGAGGTTATCTCACTATTCAAAAGATTAAAGCAAATGCACCATTAAATTAAACTCTCTCAATTTAAGTTAAAACTAGAATCCATTAGTTGGGTAGATGGGGCTTCTAAGAGATTTAAGACAATTTCTAACTTCAAAAAAGTTCATGGATTAAAAGCACTTGACAGAACCAGAGGACAGAATAAGAAATACAGCAGAATGATGCAAACCATCACTGTAAAAGACTTCTAAGAAGGTGGGCAATTGAAAGTATCACAGTGAAGGCAGGATGTGAGCAGGGCTTTTATAAAAGATTTCTGGAGATGTTAATACAAGGAAGAAAGTAGGACATGTAAAAGAATGCCATGGAATAGTCTGAAAGGAAGCCAAGTGTGAAGAGAAAGGGTGTGGCAGAGACAAAGGGTAGGGCTGCCCAGTTGTACTGGGGAGTAATGGAAAATAAATAAATAGATCCAACTGTGGAAGGTCTTCAAGTTAAAGCAGTTTAAACTTTTTCCTGGGGACAATGGGAAACTAGATTCTTTCTGAGCTAAGTGATAGTTTAGTAAGACAGCTAGATAAAGACACAGACATAAAAACAGCATCAGTGCGTTCACTCTGGTAATCTAAGTCCAAACTACCAAGGAGTTGGCAGCAGCAGTAGGAACACAGAGAAAGAAATCAACTATTAGGCCATTTCAAATAAACCCTAGCAGGCTGATTACCCATGATAGAGAGGAATCGGTAAGCAATAATTATGGGGCATTTAGTGACCACTCAGCACTGTGGGATGTTTTGTAAGGATCTAAAATAAGATTTCTGTCTTTAAGAAGCTTACAACCTACTTGAATAACTAAGTATTATAAGCCAATAAAATGAAATTATTCTGGTTCAACTCTTGCCCCAAAGTCACAGAGCTAATCACTGTTGATCAGAGAAGTGCTGGGAGGTAGGAAAATTCCTGGATCAGCACAGAATCATGGATCCCAGAGGCTCAAATTTTAAGGCCTAAGAGTAGCCAAAAGTGCCGATTCTGCAAATGTCAAGTAGGAAAAGGACTGAGAGGTAGGCACTGCATTTGCCCTTGATAGATCAGCTTTACAAGATTGGTGAGAGTCAGAACCAGAGGGTATACATTTCATGAAGTCTGTAAACAAAAAATGTTTTTAATACAGGGTAGCATTTTTTTTTAAAAAAAAAAAGGATAATGTAGGAATTAAATATAAGATTTTTAGCACATTTTTGGTCAGGATAAGATAAAATAATACTAGGATTAGTTAGGCACGTTAGTAGAACTGTGGGTTATACTTTGAGGAAAATATGGTGTAGCCAAAAAGGTGAGGGAAGAAGGAAGAGAAAAACTGTCTTTTAAGTCCAGAGACTGAATTTGCCTTATTATTGTTATCCTCAAACTAATGGGTAGATTTTTGTTCTGAAGCCAGCTTCTCTTCTGCTACTAGAGCCAACAAGCCTGAAAACATCCACTCACAGGATTTCCTCTTTTAAGTAAAGGGGCTGATGTGGTCAGGAAAGAAAAGGGTTCATTGGTTATTCAGGGACCATAGCTCCATGGAAGAGATAAGGTGAAGGACTGAAAGGTATAAGGTATATTCTAAGACTGGAGCCCTCCAAAATATTAAGTTGAATATCTTAAGGTTTCTAAAGTCATCCCCTCTTGTTGGAATTATCACTCATTTCACCACTTAATTTCCATAAAGGAAAGAAGGTTAGCTTGAAACTGGCTCATAGCTAGTGGGAAAGGAAAATTCAAACAAGTATATGTTTCTCTTCAGCTATAGGAGGTTATGCTATGTGCTCTTATGCCAAGACTAGTGAAAGCTTGGATATTACTCTTTAGTGTGAAGTTGCTGATGTCTAATAAGAGTTGAACTCTGACTGAAGGCTTTCTCACAGCTACTACACTTGAAGGGCTTCTCTCCGGTATGAGTTCTCTGGTGAATAATAAGGGAGGAGCTCCGACTAAAGCCCTTACCACACACTCTACACTCATGGGGCTTTTCTCCAGTGTGGATTCTCTGATGTTCAGCAAGGGATGAGCTTCGACTGAATACTTTTCCACAGTCATTGCATTCATAGGGGTTCTCTCCAGTGTGTGTTCTCTGATGTTCAATAAGAGATGAGATCCAACTGTAAGCTTTTCCACATTCATTGCATTCATAGGGATTCTCTCCAGTGTGTATTCGTTGATGCTGAATTATAGTTGAACGGTCACTGAAGGCTTTCCCACATTCATTACACTTGTAAGGTTTTTCTTGAGTATGAGTTCGCTGATGTTGACTAAGGTTAGTGCTTCGGCTAAAGGCTTTTCCACATTCACTACATTCATATGGTTTTTCTCCAGTATGGATCCTCTGATGTAGACTAAGGTGTGTACTACGGCTAAAAGCTTTTCCACATTCAGGACATTCATAAGGTTTCTCTCCAGTGTGAGTTCTTTGATGTTCAATAAGGTGTGTACTTCGGCTAAAAGTTTTCCCACATTCATTGCATTCAAAAGGCTTTTCTCCACCATGAATTCTCCTGTGGACAATGAGGTCTGATTCATAACTAAAGGCTTTACCACATACATTGCATTTACAAGGCTTCCTTTGCAGAAAGAGTTTTTGGTGTTTAATTAAGTCTGAATTATCTTTGGAGTTTTTCCTAGATTTGGGGGACCTAGCTCCCTTTGGAATTCTCTGCCCTGTATTAAATTTTGAGCTTAGATTAAATTTACTGGATTCAGGGCCTCTCTCCTTAGTGAAAATCTCTTTGAGAGACACTGACACTTTTCTGATTGTGGTTTTCTCAAAAGAAGATTTCTTCTGTACAGGACATTTTGTCTGCCTTGATAATTGGCCCTCACTTTTACAGGCTTCTTCATCCATAGGATGCTGGGCAGTATTCCCTCGAAGACTTTCCATTGCTGACCCTGAAAACTCTAGTTCTTCCAAAACAGCCTGATTGGTGGTGATGCTTCGGTTCAGTTCAAATCGTCCCTATCTGAAAGACATTTAAAGTGCAAATGTCACCTGTCTCTAGTGTGGATAACAAGGAAAATAAACCACCAGAAATAAGAGACAATTAATTCATGCACACTAGCAACTTTATATAGGGAGAAAGTTAAAACGAACAATGAAAAAGAAGTGAAGGAGGCCAGAAGAGATAACAGAGTTCTCACAATGGATTCAAAGAGACATCAAGAAATACAAGTAGTGGACTGGGTAGAATGAGCAGACATACCAATTGATGAGTAGAGAATAAGGGATTAGAAAGCAAAATGAGCTATTAGCTATTTAGCCAGTTACTTATGGTAAATGAGAGAAAGGAAAGGGATGAGAAGAGTAAAGACTCTCAAATGTAGAAAGATAACCACCTTCCTAAAAGCAAAAAGTGAGAAGGCTCTGTCAAGGTTGGATGCAACCATTTTCTTGGCAATAAGAGAGAACAGAATTTCAGAAATGCTAATGAATACACACACCACTATCCCCACTGAATCCACCAACCCTTCTTCCAACTAGTTTAGGTACTCTACTAAACAAGTCTAAGACCCCAGATTTCAGCGGTTTAACAACACTTGCCAAAGATCTCATCTTGATAGATCTTAACTTAGAGTTCATTGAAGCCAACTTGCTCATTGGACAGGAAACAGACTGAGTCATCCAGCAAATTGTAAGAGCTTAGACTAGAACTCATATCTCCTAAATTTCAAATTGGTGGTCTTTTCATAATACTACTCACCTAGACAGATATTTTTGGTCTTCATATATTTTCCCTCTTCAGTTCCCTGAAGATCCATTATGCATAGTTGTTCGTCCTCCAACTGGGTGATCATGTCCAGTTCACATGCTGGGATTCTGCTGATTAGAAGTGATTTAACACAAAGCTATTGGTGCTGGAAACACAGGGCTATTAAGAGCTCAACATTAATGCATTGATCTATAGAAAAGATAGTGTAAAATTTCACAAGGCTGTGGCAGGAAGCACTGGAGAAAATGGGTATCTGAAAATTCTGGGCTAAAATTGGTTCCAAAAGAAAGGCTATACACATACCCATCAGAATCACTTATGGAACTTGTTACTCTAGATACTGGGCATTACCTCAGACCTAGGGAGTATGATGAGGCCCAGGCATTTGTATTTAGTAAGTTCACATGACTTGACAAGTTGTATTGTCCAACATGAACCTTAGAAGAAACACTCTAGGTTGCCTGAAAAATGTGCTCACTGGGACCAGCCTTCCTACAAACATTCTTCTCAGAACTAGAGGATCTAAAACATAAACACAGTCTCCCATAAGACAGGTGGTTTCTTTCTTCTGCTGGAAGGTCCAACACATGCCAAGGGTCTTGTTTCAAAGTATTAGGTAACTGCATTCCCAGATGACTCCTTTAAAAAGCTGGCACCCCACTCAGACTGTACCAAGCAGTCTGTTTATCTTCCTGCTCCCAAGGTTGTTCTTATACTTTCCTTGTAAGAAGGAAGAACAGCAAGGCCTTCTCCGAGAATACTGACCTACACTCAATATTTAGCAGAGCATCCTGGCTCTAGCAGTAAAATGGGGAAGATATGGGAATCTGTGCCTATTCTTCTGAAAGCCCTGCTCTGAACTCTTGAGTTTCCCCATTGAAACTTTTTCCTTAACCTGTTCTCTTGTAAATTTTTCCAGAGCCCTTGGGTATGACAGTAGGCAACAAACCATATGTTGCCCTAATGGTTCTGCTCACAGCACACTTTGAGATCCACTAGGTTAGGAACATATCTTGAGAAAGGCACAAGTCTTGGCTTTCTCAGAGACTGGGAACCTTCCAGATGTTGAGGTGAACCTTAGAATATGTTCATCAAGAAGTCATCCATGGAGAACCTCAAGAGCAACATGATGATGCTGCTGTCTGTGTCCAGCTTTGCCAAGAACATTCCTTTCAATTGGAAATAGGGGATGCAAGACCCTACCACTGAGTTGATTGATAAGTCAGGATCTCTAATTTATTTAGAACCTTGGAATAAAATCCAGTTGCATACTTTATGGTGCTAATATTTCTTAGTAGGAATTTGCCTAACTGCTTAGGTTTGTTGGCCTACATTCTTGCAGCCCACATCCTTAAGCTACTCTGCCATTATTCTGTTGGCAGTCTTGAGAATTTGTGAGGATTTTTTGTTTGTTTTGGTTGGAATGTTGATTTCATGGTGTTATTAAAATTTAGAGGGGGCTATTTCTGCAAAAACAAAGAATGTTCCTTATCCTGCCAGACTAAAAAAATTTGTTAATGGTTATATGAGGCTGGAATGCACCACTACTTTTTATGTAAATACAAAGTATTTTGTAGAGATTTTCTATGTAGTGCAAAATCAAGGAAATACACTTCTTTCTCTTTGAATGATACTAGGAATTGTTCATCATTTTAGGAAAATCAAACCACTTACGGTATTAGATTCATAACTATGAGATTCACATATCAGCCTGCATTCATAGGTGTTGTATTCACAGTGATTCTATGTATAGGTACAATAGTCTGTTTTATCCAATCATTTACATGCTGAAATGCATATTATTCTAAATTACTTTCCTTTCTTTCTCCTTTTTATCACAATTAAGGTAATATAGTGATATTAGATCTGTAAGTAGTTAATATTACCTATAAATTTTATTTCAAGATAGTACAAGGGATGGTAGGTCTTAAAGGTAGAGAATTACTTCTCCAGTTCAATGGAACTAAAGTATTAACAGTTACACAATTGATAAATAGTGAATCTCTCAGGCAGTAAAGTGCAAAGCTTCTAAATCCTCTAAAGCAAAGTCCTCATCCCCAACAGAAGTCCCTGAAGATCTGAGAACATTCACACTCCATAAAGGTGACATAGATACAATGGGAATTTTGTATATAGTGGGATATTATTATATTTTTACATGTTACAGTCCACCTTGGAGAAGGGTTATTTTTGATAAAATGTTCAGGTTTTTGGATACAAAGGGAAACTAGGAAGATCTGAAATTTGAAGACAGTTATAAACTGATTCACTGGAACCCTTAAAAGGTAGAATATCTAAAAATAGGCAGAATCTCCTAAACAGAGAAAGAACTAGAACAGAGTTCAAAGGAGAGAGCCAATTTTGAGGGTTTACTTTCATGCTTATTAATACTTGGTGACTGGTAAAATATGCCAGTTTGATATAAGATTATCTCTAATTTAACTAATGTGTATATAGTGTGCAGTACAAGAGTGTCCCCACCCCCATACAGTTGTTTTGTCATTTCAAATAAGCTCATGACATGTGTAACTGTTGTTATGCATTGTTTATGTATGTGACACCTATGACAGATACATGGAAACCACACTGAAGAAAATTTCAACATTAAAAAAAAATTGAATAGCTCTTCTCCTGGTGCTTTGCTTTCTGATATGCGGCTGACTACTTCCTGGAGCCTTTGCCAATGCACTAAAGTTAGCCTCAGCAGCCTCCATTCAACTCTAGAACAGATGGTCAAGTCTCCAGGCCTATCAAAAGATGCTCTTCAGACAACAGTGTTCATAAAGATTGGCTCAAAGTCACAACAGATTCATAGAATTTGATATACAGAATTTGTCAGTACCTCAACAAATAACACCTGCTATGTTCAAGCACCAACCCTTATCATCAGAATCATTAAAAAAAAATTACTACTGCTCTCAAGTTCGGTACTTTCAAATAAAGTACTTCGTCTCTATGTGCCTCGATTTTCTTATCTGTAACTGAGGATAATAATAGTACATCTCATGGGGTTAAAGTGAGGATTAAATGAATTAATTCTGCTAAAAACTCTTAGAACAGTGCCTAGCACCCGCTAAACATCTGGGAAACACCCCCAGTACAGAAGCCCTTCCTCGCCCAGCTAGAACGGAGCAGAACGCAACTCTGATTGTTTCCATCTCCCAGGGGCTCACCCGGAGAACATCACCGCTGTCACTGCAGCTGAAGGACTAGGCTGTGCCCACCCGGGAGGCGAGATACCGTGCCGGGTCCCAGCCTCGGAGGCACCTCTCGGCCGGATCTGCGGCCAGGCCACCCCCAGCCCACTCGCTGGTGTTCCCCGCGAGACCTGTTTCGGCACGACCACTTCACAGAGTCTCTAGGCCCACCCGTCCAGGTCCCAGGACCCTGCATGCCCCACTCACCGGCCGTCTCTGACCGAGCGCCGGGACACACCCTGGCCCGGACCCTGGCGTAGACGGAACCTGAGTGCGCGGAGCTAGAGGAAGCCGGAAGGATTAATGGGAAACCCTTGCGTCGAACTCCGGGTCTTACCAAGTTTCCCGAGGTCACGGACACTCTTCCACTCAGACTCTTGTGCTGCAGTACGGAGAGCCAGTCATTGCCTGGTCAACCGCCTCAGCCTTAGTTCTCCTGGAGCAGATGACCTGTTAGAGGACATAGACGCTAAGGAGAATAGGAAGCATATCAACTGCCGTGGCTCCGCGCCTGCGCCGCAAGGTCCTAGACTGCCAAGCTATGCTCAGACTTTCTTGGAGATTTTTGCAGAGCACCTTCCCTGCTGTGACACTGAGATTGAGAACTTGACACTAAAGGCCTGGAAAGCGGGTCTTCGAAAGATCCTGAAGGTCTTAATACAGTCCACAAAGTATAACCTGATTTATATTTTTAAAAAACATACCTGCAGAATTGACTAAAATGCAGATTCACATGCTTCCCACTCTTTGGCTTGAGGAAAGCCTGAGAAACACTGCAATTTCAGCAGGCATCCCAGATAATTCTAACACGTGATGCTCAGCCCGTCTCTGTGAGAAACAGGCTCCTCCACCCCCCACATTCTAGTTGCTTAAATGCAATTAAACGCAGGACAGGTCCCCAGAATTCTACCAAGAGATGTAAAGGTTAAAAAAATTAGGAAGCCACTCTGGTCATGAAGATTTTTTTACCTGTGTTTTACCCTAAGAGTTTTATAGTTTTGCTTATAAATTAAGATCTTTGAAGCATGTTAAATTATTTTTTATATTTTGTGTACGGTAAAGCGTCTCCCACAATCCGGGAGACTGGGGTTCGATCCCTAGGTCGGGAGAATCTCCTAGACAAGGAAATGGCAACCCACTCCAGTCCGTCAATCCTGTGGACGGAGGATACTGGTAGGCTACAGACCACGGGGTTGCAAAGAGTCGGACACAACTGAGCAACTTCACTTTCTTTCGAGGGTACAACTTCATTATTCTGCACGTGGATATCCAGTTTCTCCAGTACCATTTGTTGAAAAAAAAGACTGACTTCTCCCGAATTATATAGTGTTAACACTGGGTGAAAATTCAACTGATACATATGAGAAGGTTTTTTGTTTTTTCTGGGCTCTCTTTTTAGATTCCCACTGTGTAATTCTGTGGTAAATTTTGAAATTAGAAAGTATGATTCTTCCAATATGTTCTTTTTCAAGAACTGTTTTGGTTTTGAGGGTCCCTTGAGATTCCATATGTATTTTAGAGTGGTTTTTTACATTTCTGTAGAAAAATGTTGTTGATATTTTGACAGGGACTACACTGAACCTGCTTTGGGTAGTGTTGCCAACTTAACAATCAGTTCAGTTCACTTGCTCAGTCATGTCTGACTCTGTGACTCCATGGACTGCAGCACGCCAGGCCTCCTTGTCCATCACCAACTCCCGGAATTTACTCAAACTCATGTCCATTGAGTCGGTGATGCCATCCAACCATTTCATCCTCTGTCGTCCCTTCTCTTGCCTTCAATCTGTCCCAGCATCAGAGTCTTTTCAAGTGAGTCAGTTCTTCACATCAGATGGCCAAAGTATTGGAGTTTCAGCTTCAGCATCAGTCCTTCCAATGAATATTCAGGACTGATTTCCTTTAGGATTGACTAGTTGGATCTCCTTGCAGTCCATGGGATGCTCAAGAGTTGTCTCCAAAACCACAGTTCAAAAGCATTAATTCTTCATTGCTCAGCTTTCTTTATAGTCCAACTCTCACATCCATACATGACTACTGGAAAAACCATAGCCTTGACTAGATGGACCTTTGTTGGCAAAGTAGTAGCTCTGCTTTTTAATATTGTCTTCTAATTCATGAACATGGTATGTCTTTTCATTTTCTTAGATCTTCTTTCATTTCTTTCAGCAATGTTTTGTAGTTTTTGGTGTATAAATCTTTTGCTTCCTTAGCTAAATTGATTCTTAGGTATTTTGTTATTTTTGATGCTATTGCAAATCAAATCCTTTAATCAATAAAGTAATCAGATAAAAGATTAGTTTTTAAAAAATGGAGAATTTGAGCAACAATATGAACCAATTAGACCTAACAATTGGTCTATATAGAACATTTCATTCAACAACAGCAGGATACACATTTTTCTGAAGTGAACATGCAACATTCTCCAGGATAGAGCATATGTTAGACCACAATAAAAACATTAATAATTTTTAAAAGATTAATATCATACACAGTATCTTTTCTGATCAAAATAGAATAAAACTAAAAAGGCAGAAGGAAAGCTAGAAAATTCACCAACTATATGGAAAGTAAATAGAACGAGGAAAAGTGGAAGCAGTGGCAGGCTTTATTTTCATGGGCTGCAAAATCACTGTGGATAGTGACTACAGCCATGAAATTGAAAGACTCTTGCTCCTTGGAAGGAAAGCTATGGCAAACCTAGATAGCATATTAACAAGCAGAGACATCACGCTGCCAACAAAAATCTATATAGTCAAAACTATGGTTTTTCCAGTAGTCATGTATGGATGTGACAGTTGGACCATAAATAAGGTTGACTGCTGAAGAATTGATGCTTTTAAATTATGGTGCTGAAAAAGACTCTTGTGAGCCCTGTGGACAGCAAGGAGATCAAGCCAATCAATCCTAAAGGAAATTAACCTTAAATATTCGTTGGAAGAACTGATGCTGAAGCTGAAGCTCCAATGCTTTGGCTGCCTGATGGGAAGAACAGACTCATTGGAATAGACCCTGAGGCTGGGAAAGATTGAAGGCAAAATGAGAAAGGGCAGCAGAATATGAGCTGGTTGGATGGCATCACCAGAAATTTTGGTAAATTCTGGGAAACAATGGAGGACGGAGAAGCCTGGCATGCTGCAGTCCAAGGGGTTGAAAAGAGTTGGACATGACTTAGCAACTGAACAACAGGGACAAAAATGGAAACTAACATAGTTTTAAACAACCAAAGGATCATAAAAGAAATCACAAAGGAAATTAGAAAATAACATTAGAAGAATGAAAACAAAACACAAAAGTTATGGAGTGATGTACTGTTTTCTCAAATTCCCTAGGGGTTGAGAAGCAGTTTCAGCCCTTTGGAGTTAAAACTGTGGCTGACTTCTGTGCTGGCTCCTCAGCAATCAAAAGCAGTGATCAGCAATCAAAACATAAAAATCTCAAGTTTCAAAGAGCAAGATCTTTATTGCCCACCACTGCACTAGCCATCTGCACCAGGCACAAGGCCCATAGTTCCCACTGACTGCCTGCCAAATTGCTAGGAGATGTGGGATGGTAGCTGCTACTGGAAACAGTGATAGTCATCAAAATTTAACAATCTTTTCATCAGTTTCTCCTCTGGACTTTGCAAGTGTTTGACTAGACTCCAGAATTCCAAAAGAGTTGTTTCACAAGGTCATGAGAGCTCAGTGGTTGTTTCTATGGATGGATGATTCCTGGGTATTCCTGTTCATCCCTGTTTCATGACATAGCTATCATTTCCTTTTACAGAGGATGGAAGGAAGATGGAATGACACAGAAACAATATTAGAATGAAACCTTATGTTCTTTATGAAAGAACCTGTATGACCTGTATGCAGGTCAGGAAGCAACAGTTAGAACTGGACATGGAACAACAGACTGGTTCCAAATAGGAAAAGGAATAAGTCAAGGCTGTATATTGTCACCCTGCTTATTTAACTTATATGCAGAGTACATCATGAGAAATGCTGGGCTGGAGGAAGCACAAGCTGGCATCAAGATTGCCAGGAGAAATATCAATAACCTCAGATATGCAGCAGATGACATCACTCTTATGGTAGAAAGTGAGGAAGAACTAAAGAGCCTCTTGATGAAAGTGAAAGAGTAGAGTGAAAAAGTTGATTTAAAGCTCAACATTCAGAAAACTAAGATCATGGCATCCACTTCCATCACTTCATGGCAAATAGATGGGGAAACAGTGGAAACAGTGGCTGACTTTATTTTTCTGGGCTCCAAAATCACTGCAGATGGTGATTGCAGCAATGAAATTAAAAGATGCTTACTCCTTGAAAGGAAAGTTATGACCAACCTAAACAGCATATTAAAAAGCAGAGACATTACTTTTCCAACAAAGTCCATCTAGTCAAGGCTATGGTTTTTCCAGTGGTCATGTATGGGTGTGAGAGTTGGACTGTAAAGAAAGCTGAGCGCCGAAAAATTGATGGTTTTGAACTGTGGTATTGGAGAAGACTCTTGAGCGTCCCTTGGACTGCAAGGAGATCCAACCAACCTATCCTAAAGGAGATCAGTCCTGGGTATTCATTGGAAGGACTGATGCTGAAGCTGAAACTCCAATACTTTGGCTGCCTGATGTGAAGAGTTGACTCATTTGAAAAGACCCTGATGCTGGGAAAGATTGAGGGCAGGAAGAGAAAGGGACAACAGAGGATGCGATGGCTGGATGGCATCATCAGGTTGATGGCCATGGGTTTGGGTGGACTCCGGGGTTTGGTGATGGACAGGGAGGCCTGGTGTGCTGCGGTTCATGGGATCACAAAGAGTCGGACATGACTGAGTGACTGAACTGATTGACTGACCTAGCTTTCAATCAACATACTAGTACTCACTCCTAAATATGAACCTATAGTGAAGGGCTACTAGATATGCTGATATATACTCCCTCTTTTGTTCTCTGCTTTTCTATCCTTGACTGAGAATTAAAAAGAAAAAAAACAACACAACAACAACAATTCAGGTTTGCCATTGGAAAACCCTAAGAATTATTTTCTATGTCAGAGGAATAATTATTTTCTGTGTCCCTTTTTTAGTCTTTTTCCTTTTAGACCTAGTTTCTGCTCTTCTTACATCAAAGGTAAAGCAATAACATTAGCAGTCATTCATAAAGAGAGATTAGGTAAAACTCTTGCTTTGTGCAATTCAAAATTCCAAATCTAATGGGAAATTTTATTTGAAATACATTTAAATACATCCTAGTAGCCTTTGAAATATAATAGTTTAAATGTTGCTTAAATAATTTTCTCACAGAAGATTTCCTAAAAGACCTTCTCTCTTTGATAAGAGTTTTTCTTTTCTTAATCTGTGTCCATTTGCATATTTTTCTCTTCTAAGTTCTATAGTTTAGCCTTTTCTCTAATTATCCTGACAGGCTGATTACTTCATTCTTTTTGATTACATTGTTCTTGAATGCTGCCCTCTCACACCAGTGGCCTTTTCATCTCTTCCTTCCTTAGATTAATATACCATATTTATGTTCCCCATATGAAATATTCTGAGTATTTTCAGTTTAATTACCTTGTTTCCAATATAGTAGCTGTTTTTCCCTCCTAGCACTGGACTCATTGTGAATTTGTATTTTTACATCTAATAGATGGGCAGCCTAGACCTAGAGCCAAGAAACCAACACTAGAGCAGCAGGACATTTTCAAAGAAGATTCCTCTGAAGGAATAAAAACTGAAGAAATTGCAAAGGGAAAGATTATATTGGGAGAAACCTGGAGGCCAGTTTAAGAACTAGCACCTAAACAAAGAGAAATATCTGGGAAAAGATTAGTCACTTTCATGAAAATTTCTGCTGAAAAAGTAATACAGAATGTGATGAATTTGGGGAAAATTTCAATGAAACATCAATACTTATTTCAGAGCAGAGTGATACTATTGAAGAGCATTGCCATGAATGTGGTACACATGGAGATATGTTCAAACAAAACTCAGATTTAATTATACAAAGTAAATGTGATTTAAAGAAAACATAAATGTAGTGGGAAAACCTTCAGAGAGGTTTCATTCATTAATACTTTCATTCAACATCATACTGGAGAACAACCTTGTAAATGTGATGAATGTGAAAAGAGATTTAACCAGAGTTCCCACTTAACATATCACAAGAAAATCATGCTGAAGAAAAGCCCTATAAATGCAATGGATGTGGAAAGGTTTTCAGTTATTACTCAGTCCTTATTCAATATCAGAGAATTCATAGAGGGGAAAGACATTTTGAGTGTACTGAATATGGCATGATATTCAGTCATAGTACATACCTTACTAAACAGCAAAGAATTCATAGGAGATAAAAGTTCTATGAATGTAACAAATGTGGGAAAACCTTCAGTGATCACTTAGGTCTTATTCAACATCATATTGCCCATACTGTAGAGAAACCTTTTAAATGTAATGACTGTGGAAAAATTTTTAGTTATTCTTGGGCCTCATTCAACATCAGGGAATGCATACTGGAGAGAAACCATACAAATTCAATGAATGTGGGCATGCCTTTAGTGATTGTTCTGTCTATTCAACATCAAAGAACTCACACTGGAAAGAAGCCCTATGAATGTAGTGAATGTGGGAAAGCCTTTGGTAACTACTCAGCTCTTATTCGACATCAAAGAACTCATACTGGAGAGAAGCCCTATGAAGGTAAGGGAATGTGGGTAAGATTTCAGCAGAAGTATGTACCTTACTCAACATCAGAGAAGTTATACAAGAGACAAACCATATAAATGTAATGAGTGTGGGAAAACTTTTACCCAGAGTTCATCCCTTACATATGAGAGTTCATACTGGAGAGAAACCTGAATGTGGGAAAGCTTTTAGTGACTGCTCAGGGCATATTCAACATCAGATAACTCACACTAGAGAGAAACCCTATAAATGTAATGTATGTAGAAAAGTCTTCAGTCAGAATACAAACTTCACAAATCACAAAAAAATTCATACCAGTAAAAAATCCTATAAATGTAATGAATGTGGAAAAGCCTTTAGTTACTGCTCAGGCCTTATTCAATATCAAATCATTCATACTGGAGAGAAACCTTATGAATACAATAAATGTATCAAAGCCTTCAATTGAAGGATAGACCTTAAAAAACATCAGAAAATTCATATTTAAGAACAACTCGATAAATGTAATGAATGTGGAAAAGTGTTTAGCAAGAACACATATCTTACAGAACATCAGAAAATTCATAGTGGGGAGAAGGCAAATATACATACTGAGTATAGGAAATCTGTTAGACAAAATCCTTATTTTGTTCAACCTGAAGAGCTTCATGTAGAGAAAAGCTCTGAATGTCTTGCAAGTCTGACTACTATGGAGACCTTTCCCAGGGAATCAGGAGGACTGTGAAAATTATCAGCTTTCTAGAATGACCACATAGTTTAGTGGAAAGAGCACATGTCTGGGTTTGGCAAGTCCTAGATTCTAATTTAGTTCTATTACTAACTAGGTCTATTAGTTATTTTGGAATAACAAATTATTTTGCTTGACTTCTTTAGACCTTCATTTACTCACCTGAAAAACTGGAAGACCTGATTAATTGATATTTAATATCCACATTTATTGTTTTTATTACAAATGCAGGCTTCTGTAGATGTGGTTCTTAAATTGTGACTTATTTACATCAAGTGTGACACAATGAAAATATAGGCCACATACCATATATACGGTATTGGTCTTCAAAATTCAACATTGTGAATATTGAAGAATATTGAGAAGAAATTGTATAGATTCCATGAATTATTGTGGTAGGAAGATTGGGATCTTAACTTAAGAATATGATATTGGATAAAATCCCAGCAAATAACAAATCAAACTGTTGGTATATAAAGCTTGCTTTCTTAGAATTCACCCAAACTTAATCTTGCAATGTAACTTTCTCAACATATTCTACTATATTGAAAATTGTTGCCATCATGTCCTAGATAAAAAGGAAGTAGAAACATGTCTTGGGAAAATTATCAAGAAAAGATGAAATTGGGAAGGGCATTTATTTGCACATCTAAATATGTGAAGGTGTGCATATTCATATTCTCATATGAATGAGAATAAATTTTAAGATTCATCACATCTAGAAAAGTTGGTTGGCCTTTTGTCTGACTTCTTCCTGTGGTTATACAGACAGTGGCCTGGAAATATGAAGATTTATCTCAAAAGCCTATGGTTTTGAATTCACTACCTAGGGAAAGAAAAAAATTCAGTTATGGAACTTCTCTAGTATATGGTTTTGAAGGGTCCAGAGTTACAAAGTTTGGTATTTGTTTCAGTGTCTAAGCAGACTGTTCACATGTAAAGATAAATGATAGTGGACTTGCTACAAGCTTTGAGAAAAACTGGACTTCAGGAAATAATGTATAAGCTTTTCTGAATTTATGTATCCTTTTAAGAACTATACAAGTCATAAACTTTCTCACCAGAACAGATGCATGACAATTTGTGAGCAATTACAAAATAAAGTTAATAGTACTGAAAACACATATAAACTCTACTAACAGTCTCTCTTTACAATAGCAATAGAAATATAAAATATTTAGGAATGAATTTAATAAGAAATAGGAAAACCAAAAAATTATAAATAGTCTACACATTCCCTTGAGAAATATGATGCTCATTTGAGGGACTTGTTATGGAAAATTGTTAAGGGCTCCAAATTCTCAACAGATAAGTTGTATAAACTTTGATCAGCACATACTCTAACCTCTCAGGGTTAGTTCCTTCATCTGTGAAATAATGACAGGTTACCTGTCAAGAGTTACTTTAGGGATTAAGTGAGATGATATATAAAAGGTGCCAGACATTTTGTGGGAAGTTTACTGTTGTTATTATATAGCATTATTATATATAATATTACTTACATGTTATAATATATACTATACTATATATTATACTATAATATATAGTATAGTATATAACATACAGCAATATACTATAATAGTTATTATGGTATGCTATTACCATATATTATACAGATTATACACTAAGATGTGAATTATTATGCTGTGAACTTGATGATATAAATCATAAATTATTGAATCAGTCAAAAAATGGTAGGCTCAGAAGGAGTACAAGATATCCTTTCTATTAAATGATGATGATAATACTACTGGCCTTGAATCCAAAATCGACTGGAAATGTAACTTGCCAGAGGACATTTTTTGAAGTCAGGTTTATTGGAATATACTTAAATCAATAATTTAAACTTTTCTAAAAACAAATGCTCTAGGCACTGATGGATTTGCTAGAGGATTTGGTCAAACAGTAAAGAAAGAACTGTTCCATTCTTCTAGAGTACAAAAGAGAATATACTCTTTCCAACTCTTTCTGTGTCTAGTATAGTCTTGATAGAAAAATCTGACAAGGTACTGTTTAGCCACATAAGTGTGAAGATAATACAGCACTACCAGGTTGGATTTATCCAAAGAATGAAAATTGGTTGAAGAATATAAATTTAATCCACACTAATTAATCCTATTAAGGAGGGAATTCTCTGGCAGTCTAGTGGTTAGGACACTATCCTTGCATTGCAGGGGGCCTAGGTTTGATCCCTGGTCAGGGAACTAGACTCCCACAAGCTGTGCAGCCAAAAAAAGGATATTAATATTATTTTAAAAATCAAAGAAACACATATGATCATCTCAATGGATGCAGAAATAAGATTCTACTTACTTCTCTGTATGTTTTATTTTGCAACAATATGTAAAACTAAGCAAAGACAAACAAGGAAGCTTTTATGTTATCAATGTGTAAAGATTCCCAAAATATGTTGTGGGGCATCAAAAGCAAACCCCAAACATATGAATCTATATATTCACATATAAGTGAATAAAGAAACTCCAGAAGGTTAAATAACAAATTAGTTAAATAACAAATTGTTAAATAACAAATAGTAGAAACCTGTGAAAGATGGAGAAAAACCAGGAACCAGGTAGATGAGTAACAGGGATGGAAAGAAAACTTTTAACTGAAAACTTATAACTATTTATACTTCATCTGAACTCTATTAGTTATTATCTTTTCAAAATACAAAACAACCAAATAAATATAATTTCTTCAAAGCATTATTCAGAAGCCTTATAGGAAAGTGTATCTTCTTTAGAAGAGGTTCCCATTCCCTTGGAGCCTCATGTGTTATTCTCATTCATCCTTAGCTCCAGTAGCTCAGGAGTCAGGCTTTATTCCTGGACAGTTGAAGGTTTGGAAACTGGAATAACTAGTGATTACACAAATGAACATCTGCAATTCTCCAGATGGGATTAGAAGTTTGAGATGATTAGTCCTAACTGCAGGGTCAAGCTTTAAGTCTTTGCACAAACACTGACTAGCAATGGTGCCTGTGCCTAGCATAACTAAACAGAAAACCTATGGTTAGCAACTCAAATTTATACACATAACTACAACAGGGAGCTATATAAATGGAATTCAGAAACTTTATCTGTGAACAAACCATCCCTATATCCTTTCAAGGTTAAACTCTTGAAATCTGCTTGTACATCCACCTGTGAAAAAACTCATTTATTGTACCCTGGTAGACTGCTCAACGTTTATTCAACAAAATGTTGAGTATCTGCTATTTGACGTGTTCTCCTCTAGATACTGGGATTGTATCTCTGAACAAAATGTGCAAAACTCCATCCTCATGGGGTCTGCATTGTAATGGGAAATGCAGACCAATGAATAAATAAAATGTATACGAGTAGATGGTGATAAGTATGAATGAAAAAATATATGGATGAATGAAGCTATGATAAGGATGGCTTTTTCCTTTGCAATGTTTTGTAGTTTTAAGCATGTTGAACAGGTAAGACTTCACTAATAAAGTGATATTTGAACAGACCTGAAGGATATGAGGAAATCAGTTAGGCAAATGACTATTTGGGAAAAGGTGTTTCTAGGCAAAAGAAACAACATGTACAAAGGAATGAGGCAGGAGTATGAGGAAAAGCAAGGAGCTAAAGGGGAGGGTAAGATAGGAAGGGAGAGATCTTACAGGCCACTAGAGACACTTTGACTTTTTTACTGGACAAAAGGGAAACTCTTGGAGAGTTTTGAACACTTGGAGAATTTTGCACTACTTCTGTGTTTAGAATAGACAGGAAAGGGGCAAGGTTAATAGCAGGAGTCCAGTGATGGGTCTACTGCAAAAATTTAGGTGAGAGATTGATAAATTCTCTAGTAAGACCACAGTGGAAATAGTGAAAACTGGTTGGATTATGAATATATTTTGAAGGTGGAGCTGATGAGATGTAGGATCTGAGCAAAAGCAAAGATTCACAGATGCCTGCACAAATGGACTAGTTTTTGTTTTATTTTTTTCATTTCAGGTCAGTTCAGTCACTCAGTTGCATCTGACTCTTTGCAACCCAATGGACTGCAGCATGCCAGGCCTCCCTGTCCATCACCAACTCCTGGAGTTTACTCAAACTCATGTCCATCGAGTCAGTGATGCCATCCAACCATCTTATCCTCTGTCGTCCTCTTCTCCTTTCCCAGCATGAGGGTCTTTTCTAATAAGTCAGCTCTTTGCATCAGGTGGCCAAAGTATTGGAGTTTCAACTTCAACATAAGTTCTTTCAATGAATATTCAGGACTGATTTCCTTTAGGATGGACTAGTTGGATCTCCTTGCAGTCCAAGGGACTCTCAAGAATCTTTTCCAACACCACAGTTCAAAAGCATCAATTCTTTGGTGCTCAGCTTTCTCAAACCATAGCTTTGACTAGACAGAAATTTTTGGCCAAGTAATGTCTCTGCTATTTTAATATGCTGTCTAGTTTGGTCATAACTTTTCTTCCAAGGAGTAAGTGTATTTTAATTTCATGGCTGCAGTCAGTGTCTGCAGTGATTTTGGAGCCCCCCGCCAAAATAAAGTCTGTCACTGTTTCCATTGCTTCCCTATCTGTTTCTTTTCTTTTTTTCACTAAGATGTGAAAGACTGGTGAAGAGAAAGTTTGAGGGGAGGATTAGGAATTCAGCCATAAAATACTTGTCAAGAAGGCAGCTGGATATACAAATTTGGAGTTTGAAGGAGCAGTCCAAGATGGAAAGACTTTTGCATATATGTGGTATTTAAAGACTAAACCCCTGGCATGCTAATGGAAGACTCATACAAGAGATAGTTATAATGCAACATGAAATAAACACTATTGATGGGATTGAAATAATCTCAGGAATTCTGGGTATATTTCAGGAGTTTCTAAATGATGCTTGAGTCAGCAAAAAGTTCCAGAAGGTAGTGGGTAATGTCTGAACTGAGATCCAAAGGACAAGTAAGGAATGGCAAATGGGAAAGGGAGAAGGAATTCCAGAGGAAATGCAACTTCCTCATTCAAAAGCAAGAGGACATGAAACAAGAATTCCCCTGCCTCCTTCCACTTCCACTCCTCTGTCACAGTTACTCTTCTGTCAGAGGAGGGACTACAGACATTTGGAGGGAAGTTAAGTTGGAGAGATTTAACATTTGATTTCAGTGAGCGATATTTTTGTGGCTTCTAGTTACTTTTGTGTGAAGTTCTTATTCAGCATCTAGCACTGCAATTTCTGGAAGGTGCCGCTCAGAGGCAGCCTCAAATAACAGGAGCCTTGGTGTGCAGAGACTTCCAAAAGCCCTATTCCTTGAGATCAGCTTCAAAAACAAATATCTTGTTTTCAAACATAGGAACTCCTGGTCCCTGTCAAAACAGATGCAAACATTATACAATCAGAAATGGAATTCCAAAAAATCTGGCTCCCTTGAAGGCAAAGAAAAATCTCTTGATATCTTTGATAGGTTCTTCTCAAGTGAGGGTTTTCTTATAGCTTTGTTACACTGGCCCCTCCTTGGTTCCCTCTGCAGTTCCTCCTGTGAGCCCAGACAAACTGATGAAGAAGTGGGTCAGAGATTGAATATTTGGCAGAATGGGAAAGAGCAGACTTGGTGGAACCATCTGGTTCTCAAGAGGACAGAAAAGAGTCCAAGAAAAGGGAAGAGTGAGCTAGGGGACTGAAGGAAAAAGACGTGGGAAAAAGAAAATAATTCATTCTTTTGTTTGAATAATTGTTTGTGGTGATGCAGTTGAATATCACTTGGCCAACAAAGGTCTGTATAGTCAAAGTTATGTTGTTTTTTTTGATCAGTGGCTTATTTTCCTAATATATATGGAATTATCACTTGTTAACAAAGCTGTTGTTTTTCTAGTAGTCATGTGCGGGTGTGAGAGCTGTGGACCATAAAGAAGGCTGAGTGCTGAAGAATTGATGCTTTCAAATTGTGGTGCTAAGGAAGATTCTTGAGACTCCCTTGGCCTTCAGAGAGATTAAATCAGTCAATCCTAAAGGAAATCAAC
The DNA here is from genome assembly GCA_007570785.1 of Antilocapra americana. Lineage (NCBI taxonomy): Eukaryota > Metazoa > Chordata > Mammalia > Artiodactyla > Antilocapridae > Antilocapra > Antilocapra americana. The sequence goes on from ML664180.1 coordinate 1,756,402, forward strand.
CCTGAATATTCATTGAAAAGACTGTTGCTGAAGGTGAAGCTTCAATACTTTGGCCACATGATGCGGAGCTGATTTATTGGAAAAGACCCTGATTCTGGGCAAGACTGGAAGCAAAAGAAGTGGGCAGCAAAGAGTGAGACAGCATCAGCAACTCAACAGACAGGAATCTGAGCAAACTCCAGGAAATAGTGAAGCAGAGAGGAGGCTGGTGTGCTGCAGTCCATGATGTCAGAAGTGTCCGACACAACTTAGCGACTGAAAAATAACAACAAATTGAATATCAATGAGGGCACATCCATTTATAAGCAGAATAGAATCACTGAAGCTTGTTGGACAAGCCAGAGATCAGTGTATTGGAACCAACCTTAGCTGCAAGTTTTCTAGGAACTCCATTGTTAAACTATATTCAAACAGTCGAACTAAATCTACTTCTAAATCTTACTTATTTTACCTTTCCTAAGGAATTTACTTTCCTAAAATTCATCTCTCTGAGAATCAGTCTACCATAGAAGTATGGCACTCAAGTCCCACGTTCTCACCTTCCATGGAAAATTTTCAGCCTTCTGATTGATAAATTAAGACAATTCTGATAAAATTAAGACATTTGACTGTGCCACATTGCCCTGGGGTGCTCTCCTCTCTGATTCCCATCATGGGAACAACTGGAAAAACTGAATCCTTCAAGCTGTTGTTGTGGGGTTTTTTTTGTTTTTAAATGTGGCCCATTTTTAAAGTCTTTATTGAATTTGTGACAATATTGCTTCCATTTTATGTTTTGGTTTTTTGGCAGTAAGGCATATGGAATCTTAGCTCCTGGAATCTGTGTCTCCTGCATTGGAAGGCAAAGTTTTAATCACTGGACCTCCAGAGAAGTCCCAAGGTGATCTTGTATACAACTTCATGGAGGAGAGAGGATGACAAATTCCACGTTTACTTCTATTACCTCTTCCATTAAAGGGTTTTTCAAATTATTATCTGTTTATCATGCCTTGGTTATGTGCAAGTAGATGCAGATTAGCACAATCCACAAGAAGTATTTTTAATATTCAAAGAAAATAGCATCAAATTTCAATATTTATACCTGTATTTGGTACAGAGTAGCATGGTAGGAAGATCAAGAAAAGTCTAAATATAATAAAATGATATTGTATTGGGATAAAGTTCTGCGAGAGACATGGAATAGAAATAATGAAATGAAGGAAATAGGAGGTTTCTCTTCTCTCTTTCTCAGTAGACGTTGGGCATTTGCTGTCACCTAAGTCCTGTCCGACTCTTTGTGATTCTATGGACTGTAGCCTGCCAGGCTCCTTTGTCCATGGGATTTTCCAAACAAGTATACTGGAGTCGGTTGCCAGGACATTCTCCAGAAGATCCCCTCTACCCAGAGATCAAATCCACATCTCTTTACATATCCTGAATAGGCAGGCGGGTTCTTTACCACTAGTGCCAATAGATGTTGGTAGATATGAAGTTATTATAGTTTTAAGGTTCCTTTGGTACAAGTCATTATATCTTTCAGCAAAAATAGAAATTTATGAAGAAAAATGTTAAATGTCCACTGGAAAAAATGTGAGGGGGAATGTCAAATTTGTCAAAATTATCTTGTGTGTGTGTGTGTGTGTGTGTGAGCTCAGTCATGTCTGACTCTTTGCAACTCTGTGGACTGTAGCCCTCCAGGTTTCTCTGTCCATGGGATTTTCCAGGCAAGAATACTGGAATGGGTTGCCCTTTTCTTAGGGGATTAAGAATGCCCCCAAAGTCATTGAGGTCTACAAGGGAAACAAAGTAGGCACAAGTCTTCCAGAACTTGGGTAGCTCAGTTGGTAGAGCACCAGACTTTTAATCTGAGAGTCCAGGGTTCAAGTCCCTGTCCAGGTGGAGAAGATGGGTGTTCTCTTGTGTTAAAAATTGCTATGTTTTCATCCCACCAAAATTTGGCTTAAATTTAACCTGCGTAGAATGAGGAAACACCAAGAAGTCAGTTACCTTCAACCTTAACCAGTAGCTGAGATTTGATATTCTGTTTTAAGCAGAAAGAGATTTTAGCAATTCTATTAATGGAGACTTCCTGAGGAAAACAGTATACAATGCTTACATCCCCTGAAATATAAGAAAGCTACCCCTCTAGACTAGGGTGTATTAGAAAAGGAAGTGGAAACTGTATTTGTTGAGTAAAGTATTCACTGAGTTAGGACATTTAGATTTTCAGTTATTCACTCTCACAACTGAGCTACTTAGTAGATGGGAAAGCCCTGTATTAAGCTGTGGTAATGTCACATTCTAATGATAAACATAAATGGTAGGAAGTTATTTCACAAATACTGCAGTATAATCTTTAGGTGAAATGCTCACCCTACCCAGAAATATTGGCATACTTTACCATTCATTTCTGCAATTTTGTCCAATTGTGTGTTGATGATATGATTTCTTACTCAGTGGATTGTATTTTTCTTTAGAAATATACATTTCCCCCCTCTATCTCTGTGGAAGGATTGTACTTCCTATTTGAAGATTATATGATGGTTTACATAGAAAATCCTAAGGAACTAAAAATAAACAAAAGTCCTCCTAGAACTGATAAATATGTTTAGCAAAGTCACAGAATACAAGAAGAAAATAGAAAAATCAATTGTATTTCTATATACTAGCAATAAACAATGAACACCAGAATTAAAATACAGTGTGCTTTGTTAAAAAAAAGAGTAAAGAAGCACTTAGATAAAAATCTCCCCAAACATGTGAACATGTGCATGCTGGAAACAGCAAAACTACAAAATTCTGATGAAAACAAAGACTAAAGTAAATGGAGAGAGATTCTGTGTTCATTGATCATAAAACTCAAATAGCAAAGATGTCAACTCTCCTGAAAACAATATACAAGTTTAACATAATTTAACATAATTCCTATCAAAATCCAGGAAAGATTTTTTTGTAGCTATAGACATGACTATTCTAAAATTTATGTGGAAAATCAATTGGATTTTCCAATCAATTATTCCAACCAAAGGAGTTGGAATAGCTAGAATGATTCTGAAAAACAGGAATAAAGTGGAAGAAATCATTCCCATGATTTCAAGGCTTATTATATAGCTACAGTAATAAAGAATGTACATTATTTGGCAGAGGAATAGATATATGTCAATGAAACAGTATAGAGAATCCAGAAAGCACCACATATAACTACATCTAAATTATTTTTTACAAAAATGCAAAAGCAATTCAGTAGAGAAAGAAAAGTCTTACTTTTTTACCACGATTGTGGGAGAGCAATTGGATACCCATTTTATCCACATTAAAAGATGCTTGCTCCTTGGAGGAAAAACTTTGATTAGACCTAGATGGCATATTAAAAGGCAGAGATGTAACTTTGCTGACAAAGACCTGTCTTGTCAAAGCTATGGTTTTTCTAGTAGTCATGTATGGATGTGAGACTAAAAGAGACTAAATGCCAAAGAACTGATGCTTTTGAACTGTGGTGCTGGAGAAAACTCTTGAGAGTCCTGCGAACAGCAAGAAGATCCAACCAGTCCATCCTAAAGGAAATCAACCCTGAATATTCGTTGGAAGGACTGATGCTGAAGCTGAAACTCCAATACTTTGGTCACCTGATGTGAAGAACTGACTCAATGGAAAAGACCCTGATGCTGGGAAAGATTGAGGGCCTGAGGAGACTAGAGTGACAGAGAATGAGATGGTTGGATGGTGTCATCAACTCAATGGACATGAGTTTGAGCAAACTCCCAGACAGTGAAGGACAGGGAAGCCTGGTGCACTGCCGTCCATGGGGTCACAAAGAGTTTGATACGACTGAGTGACTGAACAACAACAATTGGATATCTATAGTCAAAGGAAACAAACCTCAGCATACATCTCATATTTTATTTAAAAAGTAACTGAAAATGATTTATAGATTTAAAATAAAACATAAAACTGTAAAACTTTTGGGAAAAAAAAAAGAGAGAGAGAATATCTGGGGGACCTGGTGCTTGATGGAGAGATCCTAGGCATTACACCAAACACACAGTCCATAAAAGACAAATTTGACTGACTGAATTTCATCAAAATGAAAAACTTGTGCTCTGCAATAGACTCTGCTGAGAAAATTTAAAAAAGGATTACAGATGGGGAGAAAATATTTGCAAATGATATATCTGACAAAGACATATCTAGAATATACAAAGACCTCTCAAAACTCCTCTTTAAAACAACAAACAATCTAATTAGAAAATGGCAAAAAACATGAAGGGACATTTTACCAAAGAGGATATACAAATGGGAAATAAGCACATGAAAAGAGGTTCAATATCACTAGTCATTTAGGAAATATAAAGACCATAATGTGATATCACTATACATCTATTATAAGAGATAAAATAACAAATGGTAACAACTGCTAAAGGCTGGCAAGAATGCAGAGAAACTGGATTTGTCATACATTGCTTATGGGAATGTAGAATGGAAAATTCACTCTAAAAAACAGTTTGTCAGTTTCTTAAAGAACTCATACACCATACAACTCAGCAATTCCACTCCTAGGCATTTATCCTGGAACAGTGAAAACTTATATCCATACAAAACTGTATACATTATTATTTATAGAAGCTTTATTTATAATAGCTCAAAACCTGAAAACAACCAAAATGTTCCTTAATAGGTGAATAAGTTAAAAACTGGAATAGTGTATTTATTGTATAACATACACATTTTCTCTTCCTCATGGACTTGGCCACGTGACTTAGTTTGACTAATGAAATGTGAGTGGAAATGTCCAGTCCAATACATCAGAGAAGCCTTCAGCTTACAGTACTAAAGGTAAAAGGCTTTTTACCTTCAAGATGGGCCCTTTCTAGCATTACCACAAAGGCAGCTGCAGACAAGACCTGTGTTCAGAAACTTTACAAAGGTTCTGCTCTCTAACACAGGAAAAAGAAGGGCCTATCTTTAAAAAAAAAAAAAAAAATCATTTTTTTAAAAAAGTCGAAACAACCCCAAACGAGATGAATGGAAATTATGACTCCTGTGTAATAATTAGAGTAACAAATTGAGTTAACTTTATTTCAGGCGCACCGTCCTTGTGAAAATCTTGCTCCCTTGCAGGCGAACAAAGCATCTTTCTTTTGTTAGGATTGTCTATGAGATTTTCGACAAACAACAAAGGAGACTGTTAACACGATTCCTGTCTGATGGCACCAGAGTTAGCGACACAACTTTCGAGATTCTCCCTGAGAAGGGCTCATCCAGAGTTTTGCTTGCCAATGCAGAAGACCCAAGAGATGTGAGTTCGATCCCTAGGTCGGGAAGATTCTCCTGGAGAAGGAAATGGCAAACCACTTCAGTATTCTTGCCTGGGAAATCCCATGAACAGAGGAACCAGGTGGGCTACAGTCCGTGGGGTCGCAAAGAGCTGGACACGACTGAGCTCGCTTGCATGCATGCATACATAGCAGCTTCAGGGAAGGGGAAAGGTGCTGGGGAGGGGGTACATTGACGAGCTTGGTCACTCTTTGGCAGATTGGAAAATTGTAGACCAGGAGGTGATGACCCAAGGTGATCTGATTATGGAAGAGCGCATCTTCTACGTGTATGGGAGAAAGAGGGGAGGCGGAAACCATTAGAAAAAAAGTAAATATATATAGCACAAACAGTGATATAATCATTGAAGGGAAAAACAGTGCCACTGTTCAAGGGTTAAGCAGAGTGGCGCAGCGGAAGCGTGCTGGGCCCATAACCCAGAGGTCGATGGATCGAAACCATCCTCTGCTACAGAGGTTATTTTCATCTGTTTATTTTCTCTAAGAGTCGGGAGCTACTGAACCAAACTGACTTTCGCTAAACTTTATTACAACCAGGATACAAGAACAGAAACCAAGACAATTTCTACATCTTTCATGTTTAATCAATAAAAATTTATGAGTTTGAGAATCCTCTAGTTTGGGATGTTTCCCGCCTTACTTTGAAATCCCACCATTCTCCCAGTAGGCAATTATAAAACTCTTCTACCTATCTGAAGTAAGCATACTACTCCGAATTATAAAATTCCTTCCATCCTTGGTGTCCAGCAGAAGAGCAATTGAAAATATTCTTTCTGTCGACGTGGTCTTATATATTGTATGTAACCTCACAGAGAAATTTCATATTTTCTTCTGTTACATCTTTCCAGTAAAGAGGTTTTTCAACTTATTATCTACTTAAGATATTTTGATTGATTGCATTCTATTAGTAAATGCAAATATAAATTAGACCCCCTCAATTTACTTATAATAGATTTGTGGTATCATCAAATACTAAAATTTCAGATTTCAAAGTTCATACTTGTTTGGTACAGACTAATATAGCAGGATGATCAAATAAAGACTTTAAGCGTAAACATACATTGTATTGGCATAAGATTCTGTAGAAATGCAAGTTCAAAGAGAAAGAGATCGATGAACTGGGAAATGTCTGGACCCATTTTTGGACGGTGTGGGTTTTGAAGGGAACCCGCTCTCCGAATTCCTTAACTTAACCTTGAAATGATCTTTCTTCAAAGAGTTGTCTTCAATCCATGCCCATTTTATTATTAGGAGTTGTTCTAGAAATCTTAAAACATCGTTTTTTAATTTCTCAGAATGTTAGTCCCACAGTTCAATCTGGCTTAGTCTGAATATTCAGCCTCAAATTAAATCTCCCACTCCTTTGCTCCCCTCCGAAAGCCTCGACCACACTGGGCTAGGTAAGGATCGCGAAGGAAGAGATAATTTGGGTGGCTGAGCTAGCGACTAAGCAGGGTGCCTGCGGAGGCGGTCAGGTTCGCGGTTGGCAGACAGGTAATCCCTTTGGCTCATTCCGAAGCCTCGAGACCCCTGCAGACTGCTCCAGCGCCTGCAGAAGCAGTACGAACAATCGGAGGGTAAACCGGGTTCAGTCTTGGGGAGGTGATCCTGGATGGTAGGACTGCGTCCGGAGTTTGTCATCCAGGAAGCAATGACTGAACCTTACTGGCTGCAGGAACGAAAAGGCAAAGGAAAGAAGTGCGGGAATCCCCACCTAGCAAATCCGGCTAGAGTTGCTCCCTGCTGCTGGCGCCAAGAATGCAGTCTCGGCTGCACAGGTCCTCGCGTCCGAGTCTCCAGTCTTGCGCTCCCGCGAGCTCCCCCACCACGACTCACCCTGCGGGGCTCGGACTGCACTCATTACTCCGACTCTAGGGGACAGGAGGGCGCATGGATCGCGTCCGCCGCCAGCAGCCTGGACCCTTCCCGCAGGCCGCTGCGGGAATCTGGAGACTCCGCACCTGCCCAGCTCTAGTTCTGCGTGCCTGGGCGAACCTCGGCCTCGCGCTTCCTGTCCGATCCCTCTCCGCCTGTCGCGGGCTGCAACCTGTAGAGGAGAGAACAGAGAGGCTCGAACGTCCAGCTTCTGCCTCAAAATAGCAGAGCAGCCCCCTCCCACTCCCCGCCTCCCCCGACCGCTGACGTCCCGCGTGTCCTCTGTTTTCACCGGCTGCCGACTTTCGGATGCCGGACCTGGAGGATGTGGAGCGCCCCGAGACCCTTGCTCTTTCCTCGTGCCGGGATGCCAACCGTCATCCGAACACTGCGCACTTCGACCGCGGCTGGGTCGTCGGAAACCTCGGGAGTGGAAATCCTAAATCCAAGTCACCGACTCCGCTTCAATGATCCGCATGGGCAGTTACCTGGGCAAGCTGGGACTTTCGCCATCATCCCCAGCAGAAGGGCACACAGACTTGTCGGAGAGGCCAGTGAACCGCCCGCCAACCCAGTCCCTTCATCAAGTCTACCGGATTCAGCACTTCCATCGTGCCCACCCTGCCCCTCGACACAGACCTCCGAGGAAGCCGCCGGACTGGGATCCTACCAGCCCCACCGCGTGGATGGTCAGTGAGGCTTGGAGGCGCTTTCCCATGAAGAGATGCCAGAATTCCATCATGGGGCCTCTTCCCTCAGACTGGTGGGAAGGCTACTTCAAGCGGAGTATCTGGTCTCTGCGGCACCCCAGGGCAATATGGAGTACGGTGACCATCAAGATTGTTCCTCCTGAGCGGCCAGTGCCCCCCTCTGCTTCCCCAGCAGAGGTAACCAACTCTGCAGGGTCCTCGCCCTCTGAAAGGCTCCCAGACCCCTCTGCAAAGGAAACGGTGCTGAGGGCCCTCGAAGAGTGCAAGAAGGGGAAAGCGAGGTTGGAAGAACCACTGTTTCATGAGAGCTTTGACTGTAAGAGAAGTATTGCAGAGACCAGACCGTCTGCATTTAAACCTCTGGTGAAAGAGGGCGTCCTCACTTCTTTTGTGCCCAGGCCTGGGCCTCTGAAGAGAAGCCTCAACCCTTGGAGCTCAGATCACAGCTTGAATAAGAGGCCCAGTTGTTCCTCCATGGACTCCTTGACCAGCACACACAGAGGCGACTCCCTTAACCCCAAAAGAAATGCTATCACAAGCTCTTACAGCTCTTCTCGAGATTTCTCGGAACCTTGGAAGAGAAGTATTCCCAGTGCATCACTCCAGATACCAGAGTGGCCAGTAAAAAAGAAAGAAAAAGGTCATCGGTCTCACTCTCCAGTTCCACTGGTGTCAGACGAGTCCCCAGAAGCATCTGGCAGCTCTGGGCAGCAAAATCAGATTCCACTGCTTCCATCTAGCTCTGAAAACCTGCTGTCTCTCACTCCACCTCCCCAGCTTTGTCATCCAGTCCCTGAAGACCTGGCCTTAGGGAAGAAAGCTGGACTCCAATCGAGCAACAAAGCCAGAGAGAATACAACTGAGGTCACCACAGACTCTGTCCCTGAGACTAGGTCTGCTAGTCAGCCTTCCCTGTCTCTCATCCTGCCTTCTGCAGGCACAGCTCCAACCCAGGGCATTGATCTTCAGTTGGAAAGTTTAAATAAGTTACAGAAGTCTCCAGGTCCGCTGGCCTTCCCACAACCCACCGGAGAGGTAATCAGTGCAGCCCACTCACCTCTGACAACAGCAAGCCTGCCAGCCCCACTTGGGTGCTCACAGTCAGAGCCTCTTTCAAGCATCTCTTCGGACTCAAAACCCCCAGCTACTTTCATCCATTTGACCCCTGTTTCTCCCACATCACCAGCCACTGGCACCACACGGCCAACTTCGACTTCTCAGGCTGCCCTGCACCTAAACTCATCTGCTGTTATCCCTACAGCCCCCGCTATGGAAAATACTTCGTTTAGACTGATGAGGAGCAGCCCAGCTCCCCATCCTCCTGCATCTGTGCCTCCTGTTGCAGCTTCTGCTGACAACATGTCAAGACCCATTTTGGAGCTCCCACCCAACTGTGAGATTGGGACCTCCTTACACTCTAGAATTTCAGTCACAGCTGCTCCATCTTCAGCTCCGAGTACCTTAACTCCTACTTTCAGGCCTATCTTTGGCAGTGTAAGACCACTTAAAACTATGCCCATGATAGCTCCTTTCTCTTTCAAGCAGGCCTCTCCTCCACCTACCCCTGCTTCTACACATCTCTTCCATGGCTTGGTCAAGGACACCTCTGTAGTCATGTCCGCCACACCAGCCAGCACATCTGAAGACTCTTTTAAGCCACCTTTTGATTTTGGTGTAGTGAATGTTACCAGTACCATGGGCAACACTTACTCCATCCCTTCCACTTGCCACACTTTCCTTCTGGGGGCTGCCTGTGCCTTCAAGGCCAGCTTCTCCCCACCTGCAGGCTTCATTTTGCCATCATGCCAGCGTCCTACCATTCCTACTGTACACACAGTCACTATCTTTAGCCAGGTTCTTCCCAGTGCTGTCCAAATTTCCCCTACCAGGAGCACTGCCAATTTTAGGGCTAGCTCTCTGTCCACTTCAGCCCTAGAAAACAGCAACCAGCCTGCATTGTCATCCAGGATCTCCAGTTCAGCCTCAGCATTCACAATTCCCTTGGGGTCAGGCCCAAGGCCACCTTTACCACTATCCCTGGGAGCAACTCCGCAGCCTGCATTTGGGATTGCGTATGGGCAGAAGCAAGGAGCCCCCCAACCAGCCCTTGGCCCAAGCTTCAGTAGCTCTCTCATTTTTGGAAACTCAACAGTGGCATCCTCAACCCCAGCACAAACTCTGACTCATCCATCCTTCAACAGTCCTACTCAGTCAGCCTTTGGGGGTTTGGCACAATCAACCTCCACCGTTCGAATCCCCACCAACCTCCAGCCAGATGTTAACAACACTCCAATAGCTTTTCCCTTCAGTCAGGCTAATACAAATGGTTCTGGAGTTGTTACCCCAGCTCACTGGACTGGGGCTTGTGGCTCAGTATTTGGTAGCACAGCCCCAAGACCTTTTGACTTTGGGGGAGTAGTAACCCCTATGGACTGTGGGGAGACTGGGGTCAGTGTGACTGCTCCAGACATGAGTTCCAACTCCAGAGCATTCAGCACTGGAGTAGTGCCAAGTGGGACCACTAGCACCATCACACCCTTGGGTAAAGGCTGGGGCCCAAAATACCAGGGCCTGACCAGCCAGGGCACACCTTTTGCTTTGGGGAGGGCTAACATTTCTGCAACAAAAACTATGTTTAGGGGCCCTTCCATGGACCCCTTTGCTCAGAGCACTCCTGTCCTTGGACCAGTTAAGGCAGGCAGCAGTTTTGGCTTTGGGATGCATTCTTCACCTCCCCAGGGCTCTGTTGGAAAAGGATCTTTCAGATCCCCAGCCCCATCATTTTCCATTGGCACAAAATCAAAAACCTCAAGGAATAGGGAACAAGGGCATTCTCGAAGGCATCATTCCCATAAGAAATAAACTATGTTCCTTGCCATTCATACTGTGATGTGGACCTCAGCATAGTGAATTGTTTCAGCATCTTCTAAGTCTCTACAGCAAAAATACCTGAGATCTAAGGTGAGAGCTTTGCACATTCACCTCGTAGTCCTAATCAACATTCTAGAAGATGATGAAAGACTAAAGTATCAGTGATAATAGCATAATGGAACTGAGTGGAACTAAATCTTTGGAACTGAACAGAGCCTTGCCTTCCCCTCCCTGCCCATTTCTTTCTGTGTCAAGGATGAGCTCAATCAGGACACTGCCTCCTGTTTTTTTTCTGGGAACAGACATGACAGGGAGGCAATAAGTACAGCCCTCTTGCGACTCTGGGAGGAGGACTAGATTCTTTCTAAATCTCAGCCTTCTTTTATTTGGCCCAAAGAAGTGGTTCCTTTATCTGATTCCCTAGGGTGACTGAGTCCTCATTTCTCGCACCTTTGTTCCTCTATTGGTTTTCGGAGAAGCTTTTATTTTTTTAATTTTTATATATTTTTGGAGAAGCTTTTAATGCAAGTTGACCTTGAATTCAACTTTTCCTTGAGGATTAGTAGTTAACCCATGAGAGTATCCACAGGAGGGTTGGGGAGAAAAAGACACAGTGGTGCAATCTTGCTTCTGCTCTTTACACCATAGGTCATAATTCCTCCAGTATGAGCCAGAAATACTCAGTTAGGGAACCAAAGCTTACACTTCATTTTTTCTTTTAATTTGTATAATACCCTATATAGTCACCCTTTACATTCTCATCTCTCCTAGCTGGGGTAGGTAGGGCAGTAAAACTCCTGGACCTGAGAAAAAGAGAGGAAAAATACATAACCAATGGGAGGTCTATGAGTAATCCTCAACAGATTCCTTAGCACTTATCATCCTAATGAAAAAAAAAAGGCAAAAATGACTCCCTGAATACATCTATCTCCTGCTTTATGGATACCTTAAAAGAGACATAATTGGAAAGATAAACAATCTTAAATTGGTTGATACAATAAAAGTAAATTGTTGAAATGAGTTTATGGTATAGGAATTGCTGTCCAACTCATGTCTATTCTGAGGCAGAGAGATACTAAAAAACTTGCCCAATCTCAACCAGTTAGTAAAGGTTAGATTTGGGATTTAAACCCTCTTGGCTCCAAAGTCTGTGCTCACTTATCCCTCCCTAAAGCAAATCACCAAAGTTAGAACTCTAACCCAGGTATATATGACTCTAAATATTCGTGCTATTTCACCTTTTAAAGACATTTCACAATCCAAGATTGCTGTCTTATAGAGAGAGGCAGGATAAAAGGAAAAGTATGAGACATTTTCTCTTTACATGATAATTTAGCATTTATATAGTGATGGCTATATGCCCTGTACTGTGATTTGCACCAGACATTCAGAGAGATGGAAAACTCCTGCTTCAGAGATAATAGTTTAGCAGGTTGATTGGTCAGTGAGCCAGTGATTTCAAAACAAATGACAAAGACTAGGGGAATGTAAGCAGAAGACAGAAGTTCCTCTTACCAAATAAATCTTTGAACTTGATTTCTGTTTTAAGGTGTGTGTTCTGGGAACAAACGGGGGAAGGGTATCACAGACCAAAGACACCTGCACAGGATCATCTGGAAAACAGAGCACATCTGTTGGGATAACTGTTCAAGGAGTCCTTTCTCCCAAAGGACATGCTTTGGGAGAAACAGGAGCTGATCATGGATATGCTATAAACCATGTCCAGCGGTGTGGATAGGGTTCCAAATACAGTGGAGAATCCTGGAAAGATTTTAAGTTAGGAAAAACACAAGTTTGGGTTTATACTGCTCTAGCTGTCCCGTGAGGAAGGAATCAAATGGGGACAGACTGGAGGCCGGAAATGTGTGATAGACTGTGAAGACACTGACAAACAAGACAGATACACCTTCTATCGAGATAATTGCCTGGTTAACAATCACAATCAGAATAGTTTGAACCAGGTCCCAAAGAAGTACAGTTCACCGAGGCCAAATGTTTTTTTGTCTTTTTCTTTCCTAACTCCGAGATGGGGGAAGAGTGAAATAGGAACATTGTGAAGATTTTAAAAAGTAATGGTAGTTTTTGGTTGTTTCGAGTCTTTGTGTTTGTTTCTTTCCAGGCATTCCCCACCTCCCGCCCCCAAGAATTTGAAGAAACCCTTTCGTTTCATTTTTATTTAAGTGGATGAACAGGAAGAAAACAACTACTAGGTGGTTGGTTAGCTCAGTTGGTTAGAGTGTGGTGCTAATAACACCAAGGTTGTGGGTTTGGTCCCCCTACGGGCCAACTAGTATGAAGTGGATTTTGCTACATTTACACATACATGAGAATTGTGGTCTCATATCCATTGGGGTGTCACAATTACTGTCCGAGAGGTAAAGCTGGTTGAAGTCCTTGATTTCCCCGAAGGTAGAAGTGCTGTAAAGAATCCGGCTGTAGTGCAGAAGATCCGGGTTCCATTATTGGATTGGGAAGATCCCCTGGTGAAGGGAATGGCAACCCACTCCAGTGTTTTTTCCTGGACAGTCCAAAGGACAAAGGAGCCTGGCGGGCTACAGTCCATGGGTCATGAGGGTCAGACATGACTGAGAGACTAAGCACAGCACACTGAATCCCATCTACAAGGTGAAAGGATAGCAGTGAGTGACCAGCAAGGAAAGTAGAGTGGCTTTGGGCGTGTTTTTCCACTGGATAACTGATTCTGCAAAGAAACTGAACTTCTTGTATTATATTCACCTATAAATAAACTATGAAACCATCGACGCTTTCTACACTTACGCACTTAGGTTTTAACTAGTTCAGCAAAGGATGAAACAAGGTTTTTAAAATGACAGGTGAAAAAAATGTATTAATATCAACACAGCAGTAAAGAAAAGTGAAAGCTGGACAGTAGCCTACCAGGCTCCTCTCTCTATGGAATTATCCACGTGGAGTGGGAAGCCATTCCCTTTTCCAGGGGATCTTCCCCACCCAGGGATTGAACCGTGGTTTCCCACATTGCATTGTAGTCAGATCTTTACCATCTGAACCACTAGGCAAAAACAGCTTCTTTAGCAAAAAGTCAAAGGTCCGTCTTGTCAAAACTATGGTTTTTCCAGTAGTCATGTTTGGGTGTGAGTGTTGGACTACAAAGAAAGCTGAGCATGGAAGCATTGATGCTTTTGAACTGTGGTGTTAGAGAAGTCCAGCACTCTTGAGAGTCCCTTGGACTGCAAGGAGATCCAACCAGTCAATCCTAAAGGATATCAATCCTGAATATTCATTGGAAGGACTGATGCTGAAGCTGAAACTCCAGTGCTTTGGCCACCTGATGTGAAGAACTGACTCATTGGAACTGACCCTGATGCTTGGAAAGATTGAAGGCAGGAGGAGAGGTGAAGGAGAGGATGAGATGGTTGGATGGCATCACCAACTCAATGAACATGAGTTTGAGCAAGCTCTGGGAGGTTGGTGAAGGACAGGGAAGCCTGGCATGCTGCAGTCCATGGGGTCGCAAAGTGTCAGACAGGACTGAGCGACTGAACTGAACTGAACTGAATTGTCTCTTATAAGAGGGAAACAGCTGTCAATGGCCAAACCTGGAACACTTAGAACTACAAATAATATGGTTTGGGATTATAATCCAGACTGCAGTGTAAAATACATATTCATAAATCCATACTGATATAAATAAATGGTTGAAAAATAAGTCAGTGAATACAGGAGAAGGGATGCTTTTCCTATAAGAAGAAATCCAACTAAAGTAAGTAAATAATCCCCCAACCCACCCAAGACATGAGCTTAATCTCCTCCCTTCTGGAATATGGGCCATATTCAGTGACTAGCTTCTAAATAGTCCAGTGTTAGTGTGAGTTGCTCAGTCGTGTCTGACTGTTTGTGACCCCATTGACTGTAGTCTGCCAGGCTCCTCTGTCCAAGAGATTCTCCAGGTAAGAAAACTGGAGTGGGCTTCTGTTTCCTTCTCCAACAGTCCAGCATGAAGTAGGAAAACGTAGGAACTTCAAAAGGGAGGAAAATGGCAAATACTACCTTAAAAATGATCAAAGTTGACATCACCAATGGTAAGCCATGCTCCTATCATGTAACATCTGATATAAAGTGATGGGACAAGTGCTTTATCTCTTTGTTCTCTCCCAAAACCCTATAACCTCAAGCTGTCACATGCAAAATATCAGACAAATCTAGACTGGAAGATAGTCAAGTATTCTATAAAAATACTTCATCCACACAAAGAAACTGTCACAGATCAGGGGAGGCTGAATACAATGTGGGATCTTGGCTTGGGATTGCGGGGGGCAGGGGTGGAGTGGAAAGGACGTTAGTGTAAGAACAGGTGTGATATAGACAAAATCAAGAGTTTAGTTATTAGTAAAATATCAACATTGGTTTCTTAGTTTTAACAAAGGTACCATGGTAATGTAAGAAGTTAATATTAAAGGAAACGGGGTAATGGGTGTAAGGAAATTCTGTTGTCTTTGGAACTTTTCAAAAATCACTTCAAAATGAAAAATTAATTTTCAAAATTCTCAAAGAAAGCATGTCTTTTTGCCACCACTTAAATCAGCATCAACACAAATGCCTGGTTGAGAGTAGGTCTATGATAGGTAGTTGTTAAAAGCTTAAGGAATGTGATTGATGTCTTCTTTTGGTGAGGGACATGCAGAGATGTTTACATGATGATATGTGAAGGATGGTGTATTCTTGTCCTGCAGAATATTCTCCCAGAGTCCCATTTCCATACTGAAATGCAAACCAGACCAACGACATTCATCTTAAACCTATAAAAAACATCTGAAATGGAGCTATATGGTTTATGTTGAACTTGAAGCTCAGTGGGCTTCTCTCACAAAGTTTCAAACCACATCTGAAATGTTTTCTTTCCTGGATTGACCCTAAAATATTTCCATTTGTGTCAATAAACATCTTAACCATATCTTTTTGTTACATCTTGCCTGGCAAAACTTAGGTTATCTATCACACAGTGGTCCCTTTATAAAATCCAAGTTTTTCAGACAGAACAATGGCCAGTGCAATGTTTTCTTGTGGAGCCTTCACAGAGCTCATACTTTTCTCAGGCAATATTAATCACTCCTTCTTTTTTGAACTTGAATAATTCAGATTACATTAATGCCGGGTGGGTTTTTCCCTTTTATTTTTTAGTATTTTAACAAAGATTTTAAAAGGATGGAAAGCAAAGCACTGTGAGTGAAAATATTCTACAAGAGAAATACTCAAAATTATTAGATTAGGGGGCAGAGTGCAACCAAGGAAACTAGAGTGCCGTTTTATTAGACTTGAACACCCAAATTAGGGGTGATGTTTCTGTGGTGTACTGGTCAGCACATACACTTTCCATGTGAAAGGTCCCCAGTTCAAAACCCGGCAGGAACAGCCCACTCTTCTGACAAGTACAAAACTTTTCTTTGTAGTCGACTGCCCTCATGAAGGTTAACGACTTCAAAACAAAGATTTTCCAATATATGCTCACAACTACAGCTTTTTAAAGTACTTCCTGCGTTTTAACATTTCTTTACCTTCCTCTAACTCCAACTCCAACAAATTCACATGTGTGAATTTTATCTGAAGTATCTCCTTCCAGTCTGTGGCTAGTGTTTTTCTCTCTTAATGAACTTCTGAAGAATAGGGGGTTCAGTTTTTGTAAGGTACAGTGTAGCTTAGTCCTGTCTAACATACAGTTGCTCATCTCAAAGGCATGGAAGTATTTTGCTACATTTTCTTCAACAGGCTTTATTGTTTTCACTTTTAATGTTGGCCTACTGGCAATGACTTGAAATGCAAGCAACTGGCCTGTGAGTAATTGAGGTATGCCTACCACAGTTACAAATGAATTATTGAATGAATGCAATCAAACAAGAAGCTAAAACCAACAAATGAAAAGCAAAAGGGGATGTTTCCAGATGTCTCCATCTCTGGCATTTCTTTCCCTACCCAGAAATATTTTCAAAAACCTTCAATATAAAATTTGTGTGTGGAGAAGGTGGAAAGGAATGGAGGCGGAGAAGGAAACAATGAATCAGAAGTTTCCTATTCCCAGAAAGTACATGGAGATCTTGTGTCTGCAGGAGATCACTGTTTAACCTCACAGTCCTTTCCTTTTTCTCCTAGTTCCCCCTTGTCGGAGTTTGTACCCCCATCAGTACTCTGAGGGAATTATTCTGCAGTCTGCCTGGATCAAAGTCTCTCTGCTTTGCAATCTTTGGATATTTTGGCCTTAATCTATGATGTTATCATTTGAGAGTTTGCAATGAGTACTTCAGCAGTTACTGGAAAACACTGTTGTTTGTATAATCCCCACAACAAGTCTTAATTATTTTTTGTATCCTGGAATATTTACCACACATGATAGTCAATAAATATTTGTGAATGGATCAATGAACACTCAATTTCTTTTTTCTATTATTGTGAAAGTCAATAGAATGGAGTTGGACACCAAAGATGCTGGTGGCTGCAGGAACTCCTAGAACCAGAAAGCAAAACTTTTATTCCTATTGTGTCTCTCCTGCACCCTCTGCCGACAAGAAAATAAATATTTAAAAGACCCAGTTCCCTTTTCAAAAAGCAGTCTCAAAGGCTGAATTTGGAGTTGAAAAGTGCATTAGAAAAAAATGAAACTGTTTTTCCTCCTGTGCATCTTCTTCACTACTCGCACAGAACACTTTACTTCAGACACCTCTGGCCAGTAAATAGGTGGGAGTAGCCCACCACCACCACCACTAAGTAATTCTGCAACACTAGCTGAGTGTCCTACAGTTTAACTCAATGTTGACATTATTTTTCTGGAGTTAGCATCAGATCCCACACGTTACAAGATTAGTCCCTTTAGACTACTCCCATTTCAGATGCCAATGAAACGTAGTAGGTCCTTTTGTTATCCCAACTCATAAACAGATGGAACATTTCAATAGATTGTTGGAAACTAAAAGTCAAATAAATATGTTAAATTCAAACATAGACACACAGTAAGAGACATAGGATGTCTTCAATAGACTAATTAGCAGACTCTATAGGAACTGCAAAAAGAAATGATAAACTTGAGAGAGTGCCTAGGAACTACCCAAAGTGAAACGTCAAGGGGAAAAAAAGAGCACTCAAGAATTATTGATTAATATATTTGTAATCAGAATCTCAGAAGGTGAAAAGAAAGAGAGAAAAGAGCAGAAAAAATATTGGGAGAGTTAATGACTAAGTATTTTCCCAAGATAATGAAATACAGGTATTCCTCGCTTTTCAAAAGTTCACTTTGCTGCTACTTCATTTTTGGGAAAGACCTGCATTAGCACCTGTTTTACAGGGAGCCATTGTAGAGGCTGAGCTCATCAGGAGCAGAGGGTGGAACTGCCAAGCTCCTTCCCCAGGAATTGCAACTTGGCATCTCCCTGTCAAGGCACCACAGCTTTAAACTGTGTCTATAAGCATCTGTGCTTTATTTCCACTTATTTTGTGCATCCGTATGTAAAAAGGGTGCTAAGGTAATCACTTCTTAATGCCAATTCAACTTGTGAAATGTTTCATAGGAACATTTCCACTCTGTTTTTGGATGGCATCACCAACTCGATGGACATGAGTTTGAGCAACCTCCGGGAGTTGGTGAAGGACAGGGAAGCCTGGCATACTGCAGTCCATGGGGTCACAAAGAGTCGGACACGACTGAACTGAACTACTTTCTGATAGTAGAGGAAACCTGTACATCAAACCTCATCTCCAAGGTCAGAGAATTCCAAGCTATATCTAGCTAGCTAGCCATGTATCCAAAACAGTAAACTTTTCACCAGATTAGGTATGCCAGAAGATAATGGAATAACATTTGAAAGTGATGAGAGGCAAATTTTGTAAAATCTGTAAACCCAGAATTCTCTACCAAGCAAAAATTATTTTCCACAACTGAATAAGAAATAAAAGTCTTTCCTGACAAACAAAAACTGGAGTGTGTTTCTATCAGACCTGTAAAATAGGAAATGTTATAAGCTGGACTCAGAAAGAAGAAACACAAAGTAATAAATATCCTCAGAAATGGATACAATAGAGGTACACATAAGGAATATTTCCCCCAATTTTAATCACTCTAAAAATGACTGCATTATGCAAAACTAGTAGTGACATACTGTATAGCTATAGCATACATGAAAGCAAAATCTGTGGTAGCAATGACACATAATATAGGAGGAAGTATATTATTTCAAGCTTCTTACATGTAAGTAGCATAATATAATTTGAAGGTAGATTTTGGTTAGTTGTAGCTATACATAGAAAACCCTAGGGAAACCACTAATGATTTATTAAGACATACAAATGATAAAGCAATACTCTAGATATAATCAAATTATGTAAAATGCTCCCATATTTCAAAGACAGGAAGAAAGAAATAAAAGAAAGGAACAAAGGGAAAAAACACATAGAAAACAACTAATAAGATAGTGGATTTTTAAAATACAAGTATATAATTTACATCATACATAAATCGCTAAATTCACCCATTATATACAGAGCCCATCAGATTGGACAAAAAGAGTTCAGAGTCAACTATATGCTGGACTATTGTCCAATTTTGCACAGAAACTGTCATTTCCGGGTAAGATACATGCTAAAGTAACTTGATCCCTGGGTAAGAAAGATACCCTGGAAAAGGAAATGGCAACCCACTCCAGAATTCTTGCATGGGAAAGTCCAATGGACAGAGGACCCTGGTGGGCTACAGTCCATGTGGTCGCAAAAGCGTGGGACACGACTTAGCAACAAAAGGAGCTCTACCGGGAGTGGGGTTCGAACCCACGCAGACACATGTCCATTGGATCTTAAGTCCAACGCCTTAACCACTCGGCCATCCCGGTGGTGGACCCCAACACCTATGTGTGCAATATTACAGGCTTATAATTAATTAGACTTGCTAGTCCCTGGAAGACTATAAATAATTTTACAGGAGATTAGAGACTAAGTTTAAAAAAGAAAAATTCTTTTAATGTTTCATGGAAAAAACCAATGAAACACAGTAAGTCTAGTTAATATCCATCACCACCTGTTACAAATTTTTTTCTTGTGATGAAAACTTTTAGGATCTACTCTTTTAAGGATTTCCAAATATTCAATACAATATTGTTATTAGTAACTATTCTACCACAATGTACCTTAGATCTCCATAACTTATTTTTTTTTATAACTGGAAATGTGTACCTTTTGGCCTCTTTCATTTCTTTAATACCTGTAGCTTCCTTGATAGCTTAGTTGGTAACAAATCTGCTCATAATGAGGGAGACCTGGGTTTGATCCCTGGTTGGGAAGATCCTCTGGAGAAGGGAAAGGCTACTCACTCCTGTATTTTGATCTGGATAATTTCATAGAATCACAAAGAGTAAGACATGACTGAACAACTTTCACTATCATCTATTTCCTAATTCTGGCAAATATTTTTATCATATATTACTTGTATATTTAAACAAACAAATAATGTTTGCTCTATGCCAAAGTAAAATGTTGAGAGCACATACTAATCACAAACTTAGGTAAAGACTGTTCTCTAGCAGTGGGAACAAGCAGCCACCAGACCTCAATTTAAACCAGTGGATCTATCCATGATAATCGTTTTGTGAACATTTGCACAACCAATCACTGTCAACCCTGCTTTCTGAAATGTGAGCCAGCCAAGGATGTGCTCACTTCAGTAAACATCCCTTTCAGTGCCAACCAAACAAGAGTCTCTCCAGAAGAACTATGCTTTCATAGAATATGTCAATCCACTGACCCTCTGAAAGTCTACTCTAAGCCCCCTCCCAGAAAACAGCAGTCATCAGCTGTTTCAAAGGGATGGTGCCTTACCAGCACTGCTCCCTCCTTAAATGAACATAGGCTTTGGATTTCAAGCAGTGAGTGGTGAAAATGCCCCTCTGTCAAACCTGAAATGATGAAACTTCAGTTTTTGCTGGGACTGTGTTTGCCTGGAGACAGGGGTGGAGGGGAAGGATGGTAGTGTCACTGAGGAAGAACAAATGAAGTCAACATTTATTCCCAATTTGATGTCTGCAAGGTTATCTACAATTTATTAGATGACTGCAACAAAATTATTCAGTGAGTAAGTAACAAAAGGCTTTCAGTGGCCCAAATGGGGACTGAACACACATGCTTGGTGTTATTACCACCATGCTCTAACCAACTAAGCTGACTAGCCAACTGGCAAAGAAATCTTTTCACACAAAGCTAATACAAAGATTCAGATTGCCGTACCTGCTTAAAACTAAATAATACATCAACAAATTAGACAACAGAGAATATAGATTCTCAGAAACATACAGTCTACCAGGACTGACTCATGATGAAAGAGAAAATCTGAAGAGACCTATCACTAGGAAGGAGATTGATCAGTAATCAAAAACCTCTCAACTAACAAATGTGTAGGACCAGATGGCTTCACTAGTGAATTCCACCAAACATTTAAAGAAGGATTAAGACCCATCCTTCTCGGACTCATCCAAACAGTCGGAGAGGGAGAATTCTTCCAAACACATTTTACCAGGCAAGCATTGTTCTGATACCTAACAAAGAAAACAGTGTCACCTCACATATTAAGGGATGGAGAATTCAGGTAAGAAAGAAAAAGCTCTGGGTGATTTGCCTAATCATTTTCATGCTAATTTGCATATCCCTTCTATCTATTAGTGCTGGAGTCTCAACTTTTCAAATTCTCCCCACTTCTCCACACAAAATCTCTCAGGAGCTGCAGACCTGGCTTGGGCTGGCAAAGGAGAGCCAGATTAGATGGTGCCATGCCCTCACCGTCTCCTGTATGACCACCTCAGTCCTGCATGTTTCCATTTATTGGACAAGAGAAAGCAGCTTGTTTTGAAAGAGGAAATTCCCAAGAATTCACATTAGCAACTGTCCAGCATGAAACCATCTTGTGTCTGCAAATACCCTCATTCCTGACTAAAAGTGCTTTCTTACAGACGAAGAGTTATCTAAATATAAGTGATTACTCTCAATGTGCTGTTGTTGTTGTTGTTGTTCAGTCACAAAGCTGAGTCTGACTCTTTGAGACCCTGTGGACTGTAGCCTGCCAGGCTCCTCTGTCCATGGAATTCTCCAGACAAGAATACTGGAGGGGGTTACCATTCCATTCTCAACAACTCAGTGTGAATATCATCATTTTAAATGTCAAATAAACATGGCTCTTTATGCTCATCTCCTCTCCCTGAAAATCAGATTCAGGCTCAAATTCTGTTCAGCTACTAGGCTGGGTGCCTTACTGCATGTCTGTCTCTGGACTTCAACCCTGACCTGTCTCTGCTTCTTACTGTTGCTCTCACTGGACCCTCCTCCCTCAGTCTCCTCCTGCCTAAACTCCCTCTGTCTCTAACTGTCCCTCAGTCTGCTCCTGTTTCTCTGAATATCTTCATTTCTGTCTCTCTCTGTGTCTTAGTCTGGTTCTGTTTCTTTCTCTGTTGTCTCTGTCTCTGCCCTTGTCTCTCACTCAGTATCTTTCTACTTTC